>CAXHWN010000978.1:7500-20000 GCA_964020975.1 Hermodice carunculata | reverse complement strand
TTTTATAATGGTCAGACTTACTCAGAACATGGGTGACCTTGATCCTTTCCCAAGTTCATAGATCTGCAAGTGTGATGAATGTCAAGATCAGCTGAGCATGGGCTGTTCACACAGCCCTCTTGTTAATAGTCAACTGTATATTGTAATGGGTCTGAGTAATTGCTCCCCCCCCTCCACCAAATGGAAGTGGCCAACAAACTAACTTTATAAATACCAGCTCCCAAAGACCCCTGTTAAAAGCATTGATTCAGTTCCCATTGGGTCTGGGTTTTATAACCTCAGTGGAGCCTACTCATCCTAAAATATGGGTATGCCCCCCTCCCCGCCCCCTCCCTAAGGTTAATGTAACTATCAACATTACTTTTGAAACTTAGGTCTTTACAATGATCAGTAAATTTTAACCACAGATCTGATCCTACCTACACATGTAAAGTTGTATATACTTGGAGGGATTCAAGAGGGGAACACCGTCCGTTCGTCTGTCCCATGGTTTTACCACCATAACTTCAGAAATTTTTGAGACGGGACTTTCAAATTGCACATGATATTACACTCCTATATGGCCTTCTTTGTGTGCAACAAACATAGTTGACCTTGACCAAATTCTCAAGGTCACACGTGCTGAGTGACGTTACCAATCTAACTATTGAAAGCCTGCATCTAGCAATCTGAAGCTTACACACAAGAAGCTTCATAGAGTGATCTAGAAGCCTATTGAAAATCAACGTCATAGCTCTATATTTGACCTACTTTTTGAGGTAACGGTCAAGTGCACAATGGTGGTATTGGTAAACGTAAGGAAGTATTTAAGTCAGTTATATGAAATTTTATACACACATGTATCATAACCAAAAAATGTGTCATGAATCAAAAGTAGGTCACTAGGTCAAGTATCTGGGTCACAGTGACCTTTTCATTGAATTTTTTTTACCACTGTTACTTCAGAGGCTTTTGAGACTGGACTTTAAAATTGCATATGATAGTACACCACTATAAGGCTTGCTTTGTGTGCAAACATAATTGACCTTAACCTAATTTTCAAGGTCACACACGCGTCACAAGTTTGCTGAGTGACATTGTGCATCTTGAAATCTAAATCTTAAAACAAAAGAAGCAACATAGGGTGATCTAGAAGGCTGTTGAAAGTCAAGTTTATACCTCTATATTTGACCTAATGTTTTGAGGTCAAAGGTCAAGTGTACAATAGTAGTATTTGTTGAATTCATCACAAGATCTCCATTTGTGAAATTATTTGATGAGTGGCAAAATGGCCGTGATCTCTTACACTACAGGCTACCAGCAGCTTTCTGATCATGCACTATACCTGATACTATGGGGCACTATTCCTATTCACTTACAGCAAAAGAGATTGAAGGCGGCAGAAGAGACTGGATTCTTTGAATGGTATTTTTTCCTATACCACCAACAATAATACAAGAAAATGGTCACATTGTATTATGATGACCTTTTAACAAGACTCAACATATTTGTTGGTGTCTTGAGTTATGCCAATAATATAGTTCTTTTAGCCCCCACCAATCATTAAAGAAGCTTATGTTAATATGTACTGAGCATGGAAATGAGTACAAAGTATTTTTCAATCTTTCCAAAAGTAAGCTTATAATTTTCGGGACACTGATCCCAATGCAGGAGATTTATTCAAGAATGAGAAGGTGGAATGCGTCCAAAGTGACCAACATTTGGGAAATAAATTTGGTAACCAATTATTAGAAAGAAACAAATTGTTTATGCAATGGGATATATGTTTAACAAGTGTAATTTGCTTATCGCTGAGTTTGACAAAACATTTCCTCATGTTAAGTACCGGCTTTTTTAATCTTTCTATATGTCTGTGTACGGTTGTGTTCTTTAGGACTTTTTGACAACATATGTGGAAAAGATTTTCACAGTGTGGCGTAAATGAATCTGCAGATTACATGTACTTGATATAACTGTTAAAACTCACTGCACCTTAGTTTGTTGTGTGACAATATCCCTGTCGAATGCCAGCTCCATTTAAGATTTCTAAAATTTGTTATCTCTTGCATCAAAACAGGGCCAATTATTTATTGTTTCCATCACAAGATGTAAATAGGCCAATGATGGAATTCCCTGTGCATTTCACACGCGGTTGCCATTTCGATTGCTACATGGAGCGATTGGTTGTGGTGCGCGTGATGTCGCGTGTACCATCGCCCGTGAACCGCGTATATGGAATCAACTAAAAGAAATGCTGCTGTTTCTATTTTTGACGCGCGGCATTCGCTTCCGAAACCACGTATATGGAATCCCAACTTAAGGCAATTTGTGATCAATTGTAGGTCCAGACATCCTGTGAGGAACACATTTTGGGAGATTTTTGGGGGGACTTGTGTTCTATAAATTTACAAACTAACTTCAAAGTTCTGTGGAACAGATGCACTGTACCTCCTCCTGAGATTCGAAAAATATATGTTTGAGCAGATGTGTAATAGAGACTTGTTAAAAACAAGGTACTGTACCCTGTAGGTCCAGATGGATTCAACAGTGTCCCATGTTGTTCAATTGGATCCAACAGTGTCCCATGTTGTCCAATTGGATCAAAAAGATTCCACGTTTTCCAATTGCAGTTGTGTCATTAATTACACAAGGTCAGATTTCCCTTTTGGTGAGTCTTGTATTTCTTATAGAATAAAAGTCATCAGTAGCAGCCTAAACACAATCTTGAAGATTTGGTATTTGATTGAAGTATTTCATAGAACATGGCCGGAATTTGAAAAAAAAAAAAAAATGCAAAATAAAAAAGTGCTTGTGCATAATGAGGTTCATGACTTTTTTGAGTGCATGTTATTACCAGCAAGTTCAATTTAAAGCACAAAGTCATTGTACATTCAACTGATAATTCACATTAATTAGGCACATGAAATTATCAGATTATAGGAAATGTTATATTGCTTGAACATTATTATTCAAGCTTTTGAATTGTTGCTAGCTTTCTTCTTATGTGGTTGTACCTTATGTATCAACAAAGTTGGAAATTTTGAAGTTTCTTTTCCTTTCAAGTTCAGAGAGATCATACTCTGACTTTCAAAGTATGCTTCGTGTAATGATTCTCAATTCTGTCCCTGCACATAATTATTCTCTTTCTTTTGACATAATCAATGGAAGGTACAGAAGTGTTCAAGTATTTAAAATGCTCTGAACATGATATACAGACATTAAAAATTGTTCATGTGAATAATTTTTTCCTGCACATATTAAATGTATTGCAAAATGCCACCATATTTACGTCTGTGTGTGCCAACACAGACATTGTGTTTCTTCAATTTCATTCATTTTTTCCTCTATAGTACCAAATTTTGTTCGCCAGTTTTTCTGGAACACTATTACACTTAGAAACTTCAAATTTGGCATGGATATAGGTCTATACATGAATTTGTGCCTATTAATAAAAAGATGAAAATATGTTGAAGATTATGCAAAAGAGGGGCATTTGAAAATTTAAATCATGAATATCTCCAAAATTGTTATAGGTACATGCAACCAATCCAACTCAATTCATACGTTTGTAACACTGCACATTTTTGTAATTAACTTGTGACCTCTAAAGGCAACAGGTACTATGCACTTAAAGTAAATTGTACATTATTGTCCAATCAAAAAAAGACATTTTTCATGTTATTGTCCAGATGGATATTTCAATTGGAAAATCCCATTGGTCAAGCCAATTAAACTGTACAGTTGGACCAAACAAAATGTACATTTTGATGAACTCTCCACAAAATAGACTCTGAAATGTAGATTTTTATAGGTGATGAATGCTCTAAATATAGAACACAACATGTTAATGAATTACAAGACATGCAGGAACTCTGAAAAGATGGTTCCTATGGGAGACGTGACCATTACTGGAAAGGGCGTAACCTTGGGATTTCACAGTCTCCAATAATATGTACACATCTATATATATTTTTGATCAATAAGTTTGAACTTTTCAAGCAAACTTGTAGATAATCTTTGATAAATGTGTTACCAGTAAAATTTTAGTATGTGGCTTTATATAGCTTAGTTCTGAGCATTTTTGTGTGAGAAAAAAAAATTATGGGATCCCATTGGATGAATGAAAAGATAGGATCCAGCTGGATACCATTGGATACCATGGGCTGTCCAATGGGATACCACAGGACATCATGGTATTCCAGGTAATTTTCCAATATCTGGAATTGGAGACACCGTAGGAAATTTTGTTTGGTATATATATACACAACAACAATGGTCACCCTTGTTAACATGCAGACTATCAGCTTTTTACTTTTTTTTTTTGTTTTTTGCAATGTTCAGGCACAGATCCGGACCCGCTTCTTAGTCCATATTTGTCAAGCCTTATATATAATGCACATAACTAATGGCAATGCACAAAGAATATTTTTATTCCTCAATTCTACTCATGATTCAAATAGGGCAAATCCGTTTGACTTTCAAATTGATTGAGTTGAGATATCTGACATTAACATCGATGCACTCATCAGTCTGCCTGGTGATTGAATATGTAACATACCTGTAGATATTTAGTAATATAAAAAAAATAAAACTTTCCAAAATGGAAAGTTTTTTTCCCAGGACGTGTACCTTTTTTACCCTGAATTTTGTTTTGAGAATAGGTCTATTTTCAATTTTTGCCTGTCATTAATAGCTGAACTGTATGGTTTAGATGCAGAAAAGCAGAAATAAATTAGGAAAGTTCCTTAAAACAACAGGATGTTGTTTGATCGCTTTAAGGAACTGTCCATAATTTTTCAACCCAAGACCAATTTAAGGGAAAATCCTTAAATCTTTAATATGTGATTTTGTCACTTTAACATATTTAAGGAACTTTACTTATTTTACAATGATAGGCCAGTTTAAGGAAATTTCTCTAATTATTCATCAGAATGTGTTTTCTATATTTTAAGGAACTCACCTTATTTTCTAATCATAGACCATTTAAAGGAAATGTCTGTAAATCTTCAGGATAGTGATTTATCCATTTAAAGAAACATCCACAATTTTAAACCATAGACCAGTTTAAGGAAACTTTCAGAATGTGATTCCTGTGATTTAAAGGCACTTTCCTTATTTTCTAATCGAGGACCATTTTAGGGAAAGTTCCTTAAATCTATACATCTTTCTGAAATCTACACAGAATCGGATTTAGCCATTTAAAGGAACTTTCCTTCTTCTTTAATTGTAGACCAGTATAAGGAAAGTTCCTTAAGTCTACAGAAAGTGACTTTAAGAAACTTTCCTTATTTTTAAATGATAGGCCATTTTAAATTTAAGGAAAGTTCCTTAAATGAAGACCCTAGCTGTTATGCGGGGACTTTTTAGGGTTTGACCAGGGATGTGCTATAGATGGACTACCAATGGGAGTGTTAATTCATTTTATGGCCAACTGGGCATGACAACTACAAAGCGTGTTCAGTATCATCCCGTTGTTGTTCCATCTATGGTTCCACTTTCGCTTGTATCTGGTCATTTACATCTGGTGTCCTAATGTACCAGGTTCAAAAACGGGGGATTTATGCGTGCACTACAGTTTCATCATTTGAATCAGAACCGTGCAGGTCCATTGATGTGTTTTTCATTGAAATCAGCCAATAAAAAGCCAAGTTTTTTGCGATTTTTCTGCATAAAATCATGCAAAGTTGGCCAATTTGCATGCATTAAAACTCCTTGCGCCGCACTCAGCAATTAAAAATGAAAAGATGGATAGTGTATGCCAGTAGGATCATGATGGTGGTTTCATTTCTTGTAGCTGAGTCCAACTTAACGCTAAGTTTTGGTTTTAAAATGCGGAACACAGTGAAAAGAGCGTATACACATCCATCTTGCTGGTTGGCATGCAGTTGATTGTTGGGTCACACAAGATCACACCACCTACGCGATTGCCAGGAGCCAGCCTAGACCAAGAGTTATATTTGTTGGAATATCTGAATTGATTATGCCAGTGTTAAGTGTGTATAAATTTCCTCCAATGGGATGGTTATATTGGATTAAGTTCAGTATTTACAAATATAATAAAAGATCCTGGTGATTCTTTGAAAATGACACAACATGCTCCCATTAGGAATTAGAATTATTTGAGTACATATAGTTTTAGCAGTGAACTGTACAAATTGATGCCTGAAAAAGAAGTAAGTGCCTTTCATCCAATGTAGGATGGAGCTAAATATTGACTAGTGAACAAAATATGGTGTTTTCTTAAAAAATAAGAAAACAAAAACTCATTGTATTTGGAATACATAGTAGTGAATCACTTGGCTTGATACTTGTAAAAGGTATTTATGAACTTTCTGCATTGCATCCAATGGGACCGTCCAATGGGATGGTCCTGTAGGATGGAGATGAATATTGACAAATGAACAAAATATGGAGTTTTCTTAAAAAATAACAAAACAAAAACTCATTATTATATTTGGAATAGTAGTGAATCACTTGGCTGATACTTGCAAAAGGTAGTTATGCACTTTCTGCAATGCATCCAATGGGATCGTCCAATGGGATGGTCCTGTAGGATGGAGATGAATATTGACAAATGAACAAAATATGGAGTTTTCTTAAAAAATAACAAAACAAAAACTCATTATTATATTTGGAATAGTAGTGAATCACTTGGCTAATACTTGCAAAAGGTAGTTATGCACTTTCTGCAATGCATCCAATGGGACCGTCCAATGGGATGGTCCTGTAGGATGGAGATGAATATTGACAAATGAACAAAATATGGAGTTTTCTTACAAAATAACAAAACAAAAACTCATTATTATATTTGGAATAGTAGTTAATCACTTGGCTTGATACTTGTAAAAGATGTTTGTGCACTTTCTGCAATGCATCCAATGGGACCGTCCAATGGGATGGTCCTGTAGGATGGAGATGAATATTGACAAATGAACAAAATATGGAGTTTTCTTACAAAATAACAAAACAAAAACTCATTATTATATTTGGAATAGTAGTTAATCACTTGGCTTGATACTTGTAAAAGATGTTTGTGCACTTTCTGCAATGCATCCAATGGGACAGTCCAATGGGTTGGTCCTGTAGGATGGAGATGAATATCGACTAATGAACAAAATATGGGTGTTTTCTTAAAAAAAAAACACTTATTTTAAATAGTTTGATTGTATATTTGTTATTATTCACTATATGATTTGATACTTATACTAAGTTTGACACTTGTGCAATTTCTGCACTGCACCCAATGGGATGGTCCAGTGGGACAATCCAATGGGACAGTCCTAAGGAATGAGACTGAATATGTACAAACAAAGAAGGATGGTGTTTTCTTTGAAAATAACAAAATCCATAAAAACATTTGGAAGCACCTGAAGGCAAACTGGTATCAAACTGAAATCATACTAGATTTGAATATCAAAACAATCCCTGTTATCAAATCTAGTGTCTGAATTATGGTCATCTAAACTTTTACACGAAATTGGCACCACAGACAATAACCTGTGACTTATGATGTATGAAGGGAATGTGAATGGCTTATGACTTTTAATTGCATTTGTAGGTGTAAAATATAATCCAATGGGATGGACCAGAAGCTGGTGATCCAATGGGATACAAGGTCATCCTATGGGATATCCAGTAGGATCCCGTGGGATCCAATGGGATGTTTTTTTCGGTGTCTGAAAAAGTATAGATTACTGGATTTTTTTTTTTTCTTATATTTATAAGATGGTAAGGACCAGAGATGTTCACAAGATAGATATTAGACAATACTTGTGAATAGTTTTTGAGTTATGTTACTGGACAGATCTGGACTGAGTTCATAGTCCAGATTTGTCCTGCCACATGTTATTACCAATCTAGATGCCAATATATCATTTGGACATTTCAAAGTCATTCGTGGTCCAAATGAGAATCCAAAAAGAAACCTCATTTCCTATCAACGTTTATAGTAACCATGGATCTAGTGACATTTATAACCAACATATGAGCCAATATGTTGCATCTGCTGAGTTAGTAAAGAATGGGTAATTCTAAAGACTGTTTATGTGCTACCAGTCAGAAATTGCATTACCATTGCATCATTACCTCTTACACAAATACGGCCAAGGTCTACTAGGGTAATATCTTCATGGAAAAGCAAAGTATTCCATATAACAGCTTTAAAAAAGTGCAAAATGTGAATGCATTATATCTGCAGTGATAGCAATTATAGGCAAATGGTCCCAAAACTTTATGGTCCATAAAACTGTCAAAACATAGTATCTCTTCATCATTTTATGCAAACCTTCAAGATGTTAAGTCCAAGTTTGTTATGAAATAAATGCTTCAACTGTCCTGGACAAGTCTAAAGTAGCCCCAACACACATATATTCACAAAGCAAAAGTTAAAAAAGTAAAGCAGGGTAACTTCGTGGCCATAGCATAAACGTGATGTGCCGATCTTCTACCATATGCAATATCAAACCAATTGGTTAAGCAGTCGCAGAGAACAGAAGAATCACTCAAATACACTCACGGTTACAAAGAATAGGTTGTCCACTCCATACTTTGTCCGCCTGGCATTCCCTTCTAGTGTCGCCGCTTGACTTTGTCCAACCCTCCATACAGCTATAGGTTACTGTATCGCCGAAGACGAAATTTGTACCAGTATGAGTGGCTCCAGTGACAGCAGGTGGTGCTCCACAAGATACACCTAAAAAACGTATCAAAGTTATCTAGGTTTGAACACCTGCAATTTATTTGGTGTTATTAAACACATGTATTTGTCTTTTCTGCTCTGCTAAGTTATACAACGTCGTCCCTTACATATTTCCAGTCACTCACACAGCTACAGCGTACTTTAGACTCAAATTAGCAGTTTGCCCCAGTTTGAGTGGCTGCAGTCACAGTGGGACGTTTATCTTATGATATTCCTGGAATGGAATCAACATTTTACGATGAGATAAAATAAGCGTTTGGCATCTGAGTAAATATTTGTAGATCCACATCTCCACGCTATATCCTTGAAATGAATAATACTGTGATAC
This sequence comes from Hermodice carunculata, assembly GCA_964020975.1. Classification (NCBI taxonomy): domain Eukaryota; kingdom Metazoa; phylum Annelida; class Polychaeta; order Eunicida; family Amphinomidae; genus Hermodice; species Hermodice carunculata. Next base: position 10,995 of record CAXHWN010000978.1, on the reverse strand, counting down.
GTTGGTTACACTTTCCCCCTTTAGTCAGCAAATGTAGACATGGGAAGTAAATGCACATGTCGACTCCCAGATTGCCGAACTCGTGTAACAGCACCATATGTTGCATATACTGTCCGTTACATGTTGCATTTACATATATAATTCAAACGAATGAAAAATTGCTTAGACACTGATTGAACATTCAATATAACAGAATAATTTGGTGGACACATATATACTTATATTAAATCATACGACACAATAGCTCATATATATATATATATATATATATATATATATATATATATATATATATATATATATATATATATATATATATATATATATATATATATATATATATATATGTATGTATATATATATATATATATATATATATATATATATATATATATATATATATATATATATACAAAGAGAAAACTAGCAAATACTAATATGTGACCCCCAGTAATGTTTGAATATTACCTGGTCCGATATTCAAGGAGCAAAATCCTATTCAGTACCACTCGCTAAAAGCTGCAGAGTTTAGCATCTAGGGTGCAGGGGTAACCCAACCATATCCTGGCTGACATTGTCTTCGTGACATCCTGGCCAATAAAAATCCATGTAACTACCTACCATAACCCATGAAAGTCGATCTGACTTAATTCCAGTGGGGTCCTCTCTGCAGACAGAAACCTGCTGTCGCCGCCAACGGAGCTACTCTTCTCACTAATGAGAAATGGGGACTTTTATATGCATTTCCCACAGACAGGTCAACACATACCATGGCTTTTGATAAACCAGTCATGGACCACTGGTATATTGAGAGCTAGAGACAAGTCTCTTGGATTGGGCTGGTATTCAACCCGACACACCCACGCACATGAAGCGGAGACGCAGCCACTATGCCACGACGGACAGAGACGGCGAATATGTCAGATCGGCAGAAGAAGTGATAAAATCTGATCATGCCGAATATGTGAAGACAGTTACGGATGAATTGGAGTCTCTGACATATGATGCCAGCGCCTCTAATTTAATTATGTACAATCTAGCTGAAATAAATGATGGCGACACCAAACAAAATCAAGGTAGGCTGGTCAGAAACTTTATTATGCATCATATGAAGCAGCTCACCGTATCAGGAATAATCAATGCTTTTCGACTTGGAAAAATGAGCGCCGGTTAAACTAGGCCTACGTTGGTTAAATGTGAAAACGCAACTGTACATGTGGTAAAGGCCTTATTGCGCATAACGCCTAAAACAATGAAAGAAAACAAGTATAAAACAAGTTGGTATATATTACGGACGATGTCTGCAAACGAACACCAGAAAAAAGGAAACAGCTTGAGCCAAAACTGCGGCGCCTCAAAGCAGACGGCAAAACCGCTTTCATAACTGGAACAGTGAAACCTTTCATTAAAGTGAGAGGAACTGATGGAAAGTGGTTTGTTCATGAAGAGTAACAGCTAGGTAGGACCTCTTTTTCGGTCTTTTTTCGGGTGATATATGGGATGCAAACATATAAACACTGAACATATTTTATTTAACTTCAGAAGACAACGAGTAATTACACGTCCAAGTACAAAATAAAACAAAACAATGCATCATAGGAACATTTTATTGTTTGACGTAACACTGGCCCACCCAAATCAATCCAACTGATCAAAATGATTCGACGGTTACGTCAAGTCGACGACAGACTAAAGCAGATCGAAATATTTTCAACTATTTTCTTTTATTTACCCTTCTTTAATATATATCCGAAACAGGTTTTTTTTTGTTTTTTTTGTTTTTTTTTTTTTTTTTTTTAAGTACAGTATTTAGTCAAATGTAAATTTAGGAGCAGGCTTTCATGAACCAAGTTACATGTACTTTGGCCTATGCCTATGGGTACAGACAGAAAGAAGTCAGCAGGCCTAGGATTACAGTTAGCGATTACACTGATGGTCCATGCTTGCACGGATTTGACAACCAACACGTAAAAAATCTCAGACCGATGCTTTACGCATCTAGTGAGTTGTAGTAGTTATTAAAATCTCAAACAAGCATTAATAATAACTTAGGATAATATACTAGAACAACTAGGAGGTACTGATGCTAATTCCCTCATAACTGTCCTGGGAGTGGATGGTGAGAATGAAAATACATCCGAACCTCCTGTTTTTAAACATTCACCCTATTTCAACGTAGACGAGTTTATCATCTATGTTAAAAAAAGATACAATTCTTCGCATGGTGTTAACAGATCCCCCTTTGGTTGTGTAAGAGTTAATCACATGTTAACCTACGCTTGACAGCAGCAACAGGATCTGCAAAGCAACTCCACAGTTTACAGCAGATTAGCTCTTTGTTGACACAATAATGAGTTAACAGGGACTTGTGCAGCTGGCCAGGATCAGTTGTAAAAGTGTCCGAGACAATTGTCGGACAAAATTGCTGGTAAAAAGTATAGGAAGAAAGAAATAAATAAATAAAGAAAGAAAGAAAGAAAGAAAGAAAGAAAGAAAGAAAGAAAGAAAGAAAGAAAAAGAAATAAAGAAAGAAAGAAAGAAAGAAAGAAAGAAAGAAAGAAAGAAAGAAAGAAAGAAAGAAAGAAAGATTAATGTGTTGGTACACAGACATAAGAAGCCCATCTACAGCGCTGCGTGACATCTTTCTATCCTTAGGTTTTTTTGGAAGTAAATGACGCATGCCCTCGGACCAACCTGTGTGAAGTGCGGGGTCCATATGGTCCAGGACAGATGGCTACCCACGACCCGTACTTTTGCACAGCGGCCGTGGTCAATGAGCAGATCAGCTTAACAAGTTTCCCATAGCGTGTGGAAGAAGCGTGGTTTATCCGTTTATCAACCGTTAATACAACACAGAGAAAGAAAGGGTCAAAGCGTGCCGCACTTGCTCACAGTATATATTGTCCAGTTGTGCACATCTGTATGTGGTCACACCTCATAATTATGGACTTCCCTTCAAATTTTCCACGAATAGAGCTAAAACTTTTGTCGCTACTTTTTATTATTATTATTATTATTATTATTATTATTATTATTATTATTATTATTATTATTATTATTATTATTATTATTATTATTATTATTGTTTATGGAAGGTGTAAATTTATGTGTAGAAATTTCCAATGCAATACTAGTGAACATTGAAAAATGAGAAAATTCCAATATTGAAAGAAGCAATATGAGCAGATTTAAAACCATATTGCAGGTCATTGCTTAGTGTGCACTCAAAATGCATGTATTGGTCACTGAAAGATATAAAATATGACACGACATGGCGAACAGTGCCCCAGATCCACTAAAGCATAGTACTTAGGCCTATTTTGCACCTCCAGCTGACTGGAGAGGTTATTGCGAAGATGAACACTTGGGAGCGCAAGGTAATACATGTGAAGGAGAAAAAGAAGTGCTACTGCCAACAAGTGGCTAATTAGGCATCGCATATGCGTGGAGCAGGCCATTGCACATAATTTCTTTTGAGCACCTCAGCCAATGGCA
>CAXHWN010000978.1:0-2500 GCA_964020975.1 Hermodice carunculata | reverse complement strand
AGGGACAAAGATCAAAGTCTCTTTGCCGGTTAAAATTTATTTTTAGAAATAACGTGCCCCATTTTTATCCAATTTTGATCATATTCGGCTCAAACTATATTGTCACACTGCACATTTTTGAAATCTACATGTGGCCTGTACAGGTTAAATGCCAAGGTCTTCTGGACCTTTTCCATTTTCATCCAGAAATACATCTGTCAATTTTTCATCCAATTTTACCCTTGTTTGACCCAAATTATGGGTATTATAAACATTGTATATTAGTGTTATATACATGTGACCTCTGAAGGTCAAAGGTCGTAGTCATTTGGACCATAGGAAGTTTTATTTTGCTATAACTCTGTCAATTTTCATCCAGTTTTAACCATGTTGGACCCACATGGTAGGTATTACTATGATGCATTCTTTTTTATTTTACATGTACCTTCGAAAGGTCAAAGGACAAGGTCATTTTGATCTTTGAAATTTTCATGTACCAATCACTTGGTCAATTTTCACACAATTATATTCACCTTGGACACAAATTGTAGCTATGGGCACACTGCACCTTTTGTAATAATATGTTACCTCTAAATGTCAGAATTTAATATCATTTTGCCACTTGAAATTTTCTTCTTGCCATCATTCGGTCAATTTGTATCTCATTTTGATTACTCTGGACTATAATTGTAGACTTTGTAACTAATTAATAATTGACATTTTAATCGAGTCATAGCAGTCAATGTTTTATCCAATGCTTACCATGTTGGACCCAAATATTAAGGTATTGCAACACTGCATATTTTTTTTTTTTTGTAAATTACATATAACCTCTAAGGGTCAAGCGTTAAGGTCATCTAGCCAATCTTTGGCCAAATTTCATCCAATTTCAATCATGTTCGACACAAGTTTAAGGTATTGGAACACTGCACATTTTTTGTTATGTATAGGTGACCTATAAAGTGCAAAGGTGAATTTCAGTTGGCCCTTTGAAATTTTCATCATAACTTGGTCAATGTTCATCCAGTTTCAGTCATGTTGGGCTATAATTGCAGGTATTGAAGCAGTACACATTTTTGTAATTCACATTAGACCTCTAAAGGCCATGGTCATTTGAACTTTAAAATCTTCATCTGGCTATATTAACGACTTTTGAAGACACATAGACAGGTTTGCTGTGAAATAAATCTTCTTTTCTAGTTATTATTGGTCTTATTGTGTGAAGGTTGATCATAGTACCAAATTTGTCCCTCTTCTTTGCTTGTATAATGTGGTATAATCTTTGTATATTGTGAATATTTAATTATAATTTGTTAAATGCTCGTTTAATGTATCATATTTTATTGGCCAATGAACTGTGAGTGATATTAGGAATCTTTAATGTAAAAAGAAACAAAGTATAAAAAGTTTAACATTGATTGAAATTTCATGATAAAATATTGCTTTGTACTAATACAAAAATAGGAGTGTCACAATTGTCATCAGGAGTTTTTAGCAGGGAGCTTCCTAGCTACCACAGCAATGGCGTCTTGAATAATCTCCTCGCACGACAAGCGTATTAAAACTGACATATTCCATTGTAACTGGTAAAACACACACACACACACACACACACACACACACACACACACACACACACACACACATATATATATATATATATATATATATATATATATCAGACAGTCATTCTATGTCGTGGTATTGTGGTCACCCTACATTTAATTCTTGCAGTTGGAAAATATTGGTTTGTTTGTGATGAAACAAGTAAATGCATGTCGTGATTGGCAGGAAGTAGTGGACTGAATCATGCCCACTTCTGGAACGACTTGCCTCTGGTATAAAATATGGTGAAACCTGCCAGTTGGTAGACAAGCCAATATGCAATCATGGGCATTAATGTGGTTTCAATTAACTTGTAAATTATTACACGATAACTGTGATATCGATATGTCTCCATCCATTCCCATTTGCTGTCATATGAACTCTTGGGAGCTGATGGCACTGATGGCCCCATCATGTCTAATAACTAATCTATAAACTCAGGCTTTGACTGCTTTATTCGTGATTGTAAGTTCATGTTGGTGATATGTTTTCTGGTACCACTTTAACTACCTCAAATTGTAAATATTTTATATTTATTATTCAGTTATTGCACCTAAACAGATACAGAATTTAAACACAAATATATATATATATATATATATATATATATATATATGTGTATGTGTGTGTGTGTGTGTGTGTGTATTAATATAAAAGGAAAGTTGGTATGTTTATGTTAGTATCATTGTCCTCAATTGCCTGAAATTTATCCAGTAATTATAGCTGTATCATCCAGAAAAGGTGGAAGATACAGACTGGGTGATAACCCTGTCCATATCACCACAGTGCAAAGGTCAATCCGTATCACCACAGTGCAAAGGTCACTGAGAACTACTTTCCTTCTAATTTCTTGTAGTAGGCGCAAGTCAAGCATGCAGTTTTCAAATGACCCAATTACTGGATCCTGCGTCACAGT
>CAXHWN010000975.1:118200-138200 GCA_964020975.1 Hermodice carunculata | reverse complement strand
TCTCTCTCTCAGTTGTGGAAAAGCGGAGTGCTGGGTTGCGTTCATTGCCAAACTGAAAATTAAATATTACATTTACCGATGTTGTTGGGTAGTGCCGCTGGAAAGATCAAGCATTGTGGATTCCTGGCGTATGTTCCTTGTCAAATCACACTCTTTGTATTAAGAACGTGCACACATTTCACAAAAGATGATGTAAAAAATCCTGCCATGAACAGAAAGTTAGGTGTGCCCAAATGTCGGACAAGAGAAGGTATTTGGCTCCACGTTATTTTGGTTCACCTTCAAGCTGAAAATTATGCCCCAGCCCTTGACTGTGAGAACTTCAGTTTTTTTAATACACATAGATTTACAACTTTATTTTGCAAACTTCGTTGCATCAGTGCTGAATAACACTTGCCAACTATAATGGACATTTTATATCTAAAAACTGACATTGTGTCTAAACATATGCAAATTTCAAAATTGGTCAACAGATCGGGGGTCAGATTACATGTATGCGTGCGTCCAGCGTCATAGACGCAAAAAATGAAAAGACGCCTGGAAATTAATAAAACATTGTCATTTTGCGTCTCTGCAGACGCACGCACAAAATACACGATGCATTTTGAATGATACAACTGCAGTAATTAACTCAAACTTAGCAAATTTGCGGTCACTGTGTTTTGCATCGTCCACCATTTTCATAATTATGTAGGCCTATTATACCGGTGTAATCCCATGATCTTCGTCTCTCTTTGTAACAGGCTCTGTTATATTTGCTAAGAAAAAAATATTCCTGGGGCATCCCTCCAAAAATTCCCCAGAATGAGAATAGATACATGTACGTCATTTCATCTCATTATACATGTTAATACGTGGAGAGCACTTCCATGCTCCGCGTTGGGTGGATTTGATCACGTGCCACTCACTATCCAATCAAACTCGTTGCCCATGTGCCTATCTCATGTTCGCAATGTCGGGAAGGTACAACTCGTCTTTACTAGCCTATCTTTACGCAAAGATAAGTAGACCAAGATGTTCAATTTTCACATCATATTTTCAACAAAAAGACTTCATCGAACAAATCTAGACACAAATAAAGGCACGAGTGAAAATTCCGTACGGAAGACAGGGAAAATACGCAGATTAGTCACTGCATGGTCACACGTGGACGAAGCGAAGATGTGTTGCTGATCGCTGTCTCCATTCATTGCGTCACGTCGTTATTGATGGTTTTTTTTAAAAACAAAAGTTGGTTTTGTGCTGATTAAATTGGAGGGTTTTTTTTACACATCTTGTCAACGGATAGCAAATTTATCATTAGTTTCCCAGAATTGGGCGCGTCATGGCTATATAGGAGAGTCCTAAGCCTAACCATAAACAACAATAAAGATAAAAAAAAAAAAAAAAGTACGGCTATTCTTTCCTGCAGCAGCAAAATAACTACTGATCAGCTCCACCAAAACTGATCGTTATACGCGCAGGCTCCAAGCCCATGTTTATTATTTTATTTACAGGAAAATACACGGTCTTAACTTTTCGTCAGAAGTATGATCGGGTATCCTCTTTTGTAGACGAATTTCATTTTCCATTGCTGAATTCATGCGAGTTACACTCGGCCGTGGTCCGAAGTGACCCTCGCCCGTGGTCCGAAGTGACCCTCGCCCGTGACCCTCGCCAGTGACCCTCACAAGCAAACGACCGGGACCCACGCTGGTTCAGCGTGAGCCTCGGGCGAGACAGATTTAACACTCGGGTGACCCTCGCCGGGGCCGCGCGAGAATTGGAGCAAGACTTTCCGGCGGTACTGTATATATATATATATATATATATATATATATATATATGTATATGTATATATATATGTATATGTATATATATATATATGTATATATATATATATATATATATATATATATATACACATAAAACTTTATTTCAAGAGGGTAATACAGTTAGTGAATATCTTGTGGTCTGCTTGTTTGTCTGTATTGTAAAGGGACTGTGTTAATTAAGACCTAGCTGTTACCTTTGCCAGTGTCACTCTTTGAGCAAGCATGCTTGGATATCCTCTGAATTAAATGTACAGTACATGTATATTGAGATTTTTGGCATACGTTGGACTCAAAATCATCCTGATGAGTGCATATATGTTTGATCAACCCAGATTCGGGTCAGCTGTTGTGAGGTGTTGAGAGTGTGCTGATGTGAAATGTGTATATCTAAGGTATCTGTAGGTATCTGTGGGTTTTTTGCGTGGTGTGCAGCTTTCTGCCCAGCTCAAAACACATCTGCATGTCATGAAAGCATGTGTTCTTGTCATACATGTAATATTTCATGTTGGAGAAACTTTTTGGTAGCTTGACTGCATGGAATTTAAAACATCAATAAACTCCTCAGTAGATCCTCACAGTGTGTCTACATGCAGCAAGCTGTCGTGTATGAACCCATACCATGGTGAGGGTGTGGAGAGCTTTGACACTGTGTCCTCTCCACGTCAGCCACAGTATGCCAGCATATGAGGGTGCTACTCTGGTATGTACCCATGGCTGTCCCACTAATTTGGAGGAAATGTTGACCATTAAAGTCACAGGTTGTTACAGTAGAGAACCATGTAGTCTTAGCAGAGAAATCATCAGAGAAATATGATTTCTCTTACCATTGGTTTCTCATCTGTTAGTCCGCTGTGCAGAAAATTTTTGCTGCGGATTTTTGGTCCTCCCTCTACTGTGCCCAGAAGTATACTTAAGCCTCCAATGTTTAAGCAGCATAAGATTCAATATGTGAATACTCACTTGACTTGTACCTCTAGTTCCATACTTTCAACTGATGGCTGGCAGACTGTATGATCACCAGTATTTCAGTGGCAAGTAGCTTTTGAATAGAGTGTGATTTTGTTTAAAAAAAAAAAGTGCATGTTACCAATTTTCATTGGAGTTATCTCTATGTCCACTTCCCAAGGTCACAGAGCCATTTTAGGGAATTTGGTTTTCATGCAGTGACCTGAAAAGTGTTTTGCTTGGGGCTTTCATATTATATATGGCTATAGTCCTAAATAAGGTCTCCAATGAGTTGAAGGATGGGTGACCTTGACCCGATTCCCAAGGCCACACAGCCATTTTACTGTGTGTCCGTCTGTCCGTCTTTCCAGACAGTTTTCACGTGATAACTCAATAATTTTTTGACATAGGGCTTTCATATTGCACATGCATATTGTACTGCATCAGCTCAGGACAAGTTCAGGATGGGTGACTTTGACCCAATTCCCAAGGTCACTGATCCATTTGAGTTAATTTGGTTTTGATGTGATAACTCGAAAAGATTTTGACATAGGGTTTTCATATTGCACATGGATATTGTCCTGCACCAGCTCTCGAACAAGTTTGAAGAGAGGTGACCTTAACCCAATTCCCAAGGTCACAGAGTTGTTTTAGGTAATTTGGTTTTCATGTGATAACTAAAAGTTTTTGATGTAGGGCTTTCATATTGTGTGTGCTTATTGTCCTGCATCAGGTCTCGGATAAGTTCAAAGATGGGAACCTTGATTTAATTCCCAAGGTCAAAGAGCCTTTTTAGTGAATTTGGTTTTCACGCAATTACTTGAAAAGTTTTTTTTTTCTGAGGGCTTTCATATTGCACAGGCTTATAGCCCTGAATAAGGTGTCAGATGAGTTTGAAGATGGGTGACCTTGACCCAATTCCCAAGGCCGCAGAGCCAATTTAGCTAATTTGGTTTTCATGTGATGACTCTGAAAGTTTTTGACATAGGGCTTTCATATTGCACATAGGTTTATTATCCTGCATCAGATGTCAGACAAGTTCAAAGATGGGTGACCTTGACCAAATTGTCAAGGTCACAGAGCCATTTTTGTGAATTTGGTTTTCATGTGATAACTTGAAAAGTTTTGTGCATGGGGGTTTCATATTGCACATGCTTATACATGTAGTCCTGCGTAAGATTTTAGAGGAGTTCCAAGATGGGCGACTGACCCAATTTCCAAGGCCACAGAACCAATTTAGTGAATTTGGTTTTCACAGGATAAGTTGAAAAGTTTCTAACATAGATCTTTCTTATTGCACATGGTTTTAATTGTACATAAGGTCTGAGACAAGTTCGAAGGTGGGTCACCTTGACCCAAATCCCAAGGGCACAAGAGTCAGGGGGAGGGGGCATAGATCTAGCAATCTCTTATTATGTCTGTGTGCCAACAGAGACATACTGTTTTTCTAGGAATTCTTTCTTTCTTTCTTTCTTTCTTTCTTTCTTTCTTTCTGTCTTTCTTTACTGGCAAATTTATGCAACATTTCATTTGAAAAGTATTACACGTAGAAACTTGGCACAATTATACTTCTATGGATGAAGTCTGGCCTTTTTGTAATGAAAGGTCATGCTTTTCAAAATTATGTAAATGAGGGCTAATTAATATTTTAAATCTTCAATATCTTATGTACTATAGTAGATGTGGTCCGAGTGTATAGGAGTTCGATCATAGCCAGGTAAAGGTCATCTCAAATGTCAAGGTCATGTCAAGGTCAAAGGTCAATTTTTAGCCAAAATGTCATTTTTGAGGTCAAGGTTCACTTCAGGTAGAGGTCATCTCAAGGTCAAAGGTCATTTCAAGGTCAGAGGCCACTTTCGGTGGTGGCTTTCTTCTAGCCATAAAATGGTCAATTTTTATCCAATTTTGATCTTGTTCAGCTCAAACTGTAGCTATTGTACACTGCACATTTTTTAAACTCACATGTGAACTCTAAAGGTCAAAGGTCAAGGTCATTTGGACCTTTCAAAGTTTCATCTAGTCATAACCTGGCCAATTTCCATCCAATTCTAATCATGTTGGACTCAAACTGTAGGTATTGCAACACTGTACCTTTTTATAAGAACATGTTCGCTCAAAAGGGCAAAGGTCAAGGTCATTTGGCCCTTTCAAAGTTTCATCTTGTCATAACTTGGTCAATTTTCATCCGATTTGGTTCATGTTGGGCTTAAATAGTGGGTATTGTAACACTGTGCACTTAACATGGTACCTGTAAAGGTCAGGTCAAGGTCATTTGGACTTTGAAATTTTCATCCAGCCATAAGCTTAATGTGATGTGAAGTACCAAAGGATAAAGGTTGTAGCATTTAATATTTACAACTTTTGAAGGCACACAGACAGATTTGCTTTGAAGCAAATCTTCTTTTCTAGTTGCGTTTTAATTTTCTAATTTCATGGATTGAATGCATTGCAGAAAATGATGTTTTGGTGATGGTGGTTAGCAGAGCATTAGGCCCATGGGCCTCCTGTTTCCAGTATTTTTTCTTTCTTTCTTTTGTTTACTGTTTATGTCTGTCTTATTCCTTTCTTGCCTATTTTTGTATATTATTTTTGTATCAGCTTAAACTGAGACTTGTAAGCCGGAAATGTCAAATTTGGCATGGGCACAGAACCTACGGTGAAGTTTTGCATATCATTCCAAATAGTAAACAGGTTGAAAATTAAGCAAAATTGGGATAATACACAAAATTGCAGTGTTTAAAAATGACTGTCTTCAAAACTACTATCGATATACATTTACAGGTGCCATTGCAAGTTCAATTTACATGTTTGTGTTATGGGTGCATCCAAGGAATTATAGTGGCCAGAATATGACAGTTTCAATTCATGCATATATTTCAATCAAGACACAAAGTTGCAGTGTCAAAGAATGATAACTACCTTCAAAATTCTTATAGATAGCAATGCCAGATGCCAGGCCATCTTCATATTACATGTTGGTGCTAAGGATACATCCCAGGAACAGTGACTGAAAACAGTCAGATTTTAATTTATACTAATTTTGGCCACTACACATAATTGAAGTGTTGAATATCAGTATCTTGAAAACTAGATGGCGCTGTCATTCTGACTTCAGCTTATATGATTGAGCTCTGTGTGCATTCAGTGAACAGGGGTATGCTAGTTAGGTCAATACATAAGATTTCAGTGTTGAATATTTGTAAGATTATAGCTATTATAAATAGATAGAAGTTTAATTGAAAAATATATTTATATCTGTGTGCTGTATATAGGTACAACCATTATTGCAATTAAAAATTGCCGAATTTTAGCACATGGACAGATTTGCTATCAAACAAATCTATAAGTTTCTAGTTGTTGGTCTGTGTTTGCACGTAGCTGTAATATTCATTTTGAGAAACACCAAACTGAAAAGTGGAAATGATTATGTTTTCAGTTAGGTCACTAAAAACTGAATGTTTTAGCACAACATTGGTTATACCAGGGACGTGCTATCTCAATAGCACGTCCCTGGTTATACAATGTACACGTACGTTGTGATCTTTAAACTTCATAGGGGTGTTGTGTATTGGAACAGGTATTGTGTATTTGCACAGGTGACAACAAAAAGTAATGCGGCTGCTCACGGCAGTGGTTGCATACAGCAGGTGCCACACTATTGTGTATTTGAACAGTTCTTTTTATTATTGGGGAAAACTTAAAAGCAGTGCTTCCATTAAACATATCATTACTTTTATAACGACACTTCGTTACCACTGCTGTTCAATGTAATACAGTCATAGCTCCCTTTGATACATACTTTTACTTTGATACATACTGTTTCTTTCCTTTGATACGTACTCTTACTCCCTTGATACATACTCTTCTTTGATACGTACTCTTACTCCCTTGATACATACTCTTCTTTGATACATACTCTTACTCCCTTGATACATACTCTTACTCCCTTGATACATACTCTTCTTTGATACGTACTCTTACTCCCTTGATACATACTCTTCTTTGATACATACTCTTACTCCCTTGATACATACTCTTCTTTGATACATACTCTTACTCCCTTGATACATACTCTTCTTTGATACGTACTCTTACTCCCTTGATACATACTCTTCTTTGATACGTACTCTTACTCCCTTGATACATACTCTTCTTTGATACATACTCTTACTCCCTTGATACATACTCTTCTTTGATACATACTCTTACTCCCTTGATACATACTCTTCTTTGATACGTACTCTTACTCCCTTGATACATACTCTTCTTTGATACATACTCTTACTCCCTTGATACATACTCTTCTTTGATACATACTCTTACTCCCTTGATACATACTCTTCTTTGATACGTACTCTTACTCCCTTGATACATACTCTTCTTTGATACATACTCTTACTCCCTTGATACATACTCTTCTTTGATACGTACTCTTACTCCCTTGATACACTCTTCTTTGATACATACCCTTACTCCCTTGATACATACTCTTCTTTGATACGTACTCTTACTCCCTTGATACATACTCTTCTTTGATACGTACTCTTACTCCCTTGATACATACCCTTACTCCCTTGATACATATTCTTAATTTGATACATCCTCTTATTCTCTTGATAAATATTCCTACTTTGATACATACTCCTATTCCCTTGGGGCATATTATTTCTTTGATATACACTCGTATTCCCTTGATACATATTATTTCTTTGATATGCACTCGTATTCCCTTGATACATATTATTTCTTTGATATGCACTCGTATTCCCTTGATGTATATTATTTCTTTGATACATATACTCTTATTCCCTTGATACATATTATTTCTTTGATATGCACTCGTATTCCCTTGATACATATTATTTCTTTGATACATACTCCTATTCCCTTGGGGCATATTATTTCTTTGATACATACTCGTATTCCCTTGATACATATTATTTCTTTGATACATATACTCTTATTCCCTTGATACATATTTGTACTTTGAAACACACTATTACTCCCTTATCACATATTCTTTCTTTGATACGAACTTTTACATCCTTGATACATACTCTTACTCAATAGGAGAACTCTGTATCAGCAAATGTATCTTTTACAGCTTACAATAAAACCCAACACACATAACTTTGCAGGCTAGAGTTGCGCATTCCGAGGAGATTGTACATGTATGTTGAACTGACCTCAAATAAACTGGTTACCTTTCAAGCTTATCTAACAAAATAAAATTTTCAGAATAATTTGCATTTACACCCTAGATTTTCGATAAAACAATTGGCGTTTCAACACGGTGGGTTTTTAATTCATTAGCCAGTAAGTTAAAGTGTAAAAGTAATGGCAATGTGCAACTGTAGCTGTCCTGACTGAAATGCCCTCTACAGGGCTATACTGTAACTATCTATTGTTGTCCTTCCCTATAACACATGCTCTTATTCAATTTGACATAATGTATGTATGTGTCTGTGTGCTTTCTCAATTTGACGATACAGTGACTCAATTCAATGCACACTATTACAGAATATGATACAAATTGTTGGCTGTCCATATTCAAAGACACACAGAGATGAGAAGTGACTTAGGGGAGCCCGCTGCATGGAAATCACCTGCAGAGTAGATCGAGGTAGATGAAAAAAAATAGCCATTGGGCAGATGTTTGATAAAAGCAATGTGTCTTCCCAAACACCGTTGATTGTCATTACAAAAGGCAAACATGTCTGTTGGTGTGTAAACAGGAGGTCTGATGAGGCCGTATGCTGTTTGTGTTACAGTGTACCAAGCACAAAGAGCTGCCTGGCACTCAGAGCTGTCAACGACTACAGGCCATCAAGGCTCAGTGTCAAGTTATGGACAGTGCATGCAGTATTGATAGTGCAGGGCTTTCAGTACTTGCCTTAAGTAATGGGTGGATTTTGTCATTCCTGAGCAATTGTAAACAGTACAGGAATTCAAACTGTGCACCAAGTGGCTGGTAGCTACCCATGCTATCTGCCCCTGATGTGGTGTCTTCAGGTGAGCTCTTTCAAAGACAGGTGAATATTGCAGAACTAATGTAAGAAATGATCACCTGGGCAAGCATCATCAGTGAGGCCAGGCCAGCTGTTGACTCCATCAGTGTGGCCAGGACAGCTGTTGACTCCATCAGTGTGGCCAGGACAGCTGTTGACTCCATCAGTGTGCATGGCCAGGACAGCTGTTGACTCCATCAGTGTGACCAGGACAGCTGTTGATGCCATCAGTGTGGCCAGGACAGCTGTTGACTCCATCAGTGTGGCCAGGATAGCTGTTGACTCCATCAGTGTGGCCAGGACAGCTGTTGACTCCATCAGTATGGCCAGGACAGCTGTTGACTCAATCAGTGTGGCCAGGACAGCTGTTGAGCCCAGCAGTATGGCCAGGACAGCTGTTGACTCTGAATAGTATGTTGTTATCTGAGGTTCACTGACTCTTGGTAACACGCTTCTCAATAATTTATAGCCTGTTTAACGGTGACAGTTTGACAATACATGTACACAGTGGACACTGATTGTAAGACCTACATATATGACTAAAATGTTTTTGTTTACAGTTGCATGCCACTTTGTAGTATTTTTGTCAATTAAACCTTTATTTTAAGACCACCTGGAGCATAAAACCAAATTTTGCTGGCAGTAGAGATGGTTTTATTTGAAAGGTAGCACTGTTTTTATACTTTAGCAGGAACTTTCGAAATGCAGGTAACATACTATTTAGGGTTTTGCCTCATTTTGTTATTAATACTGGGGAGTTATGAAACGTTCCTGAATGAATCTGAATGAAGGGTTTGCATCTGTCATATTGCTTGACTTGGTTAGAATGTCACTTACCAGCAGGTATCAGTGATTCTCATAAATAGTCAAGTACAATCATTTATGTTCTACAATGAATAAATGGTGTATGTTTTGTTTTGCATTACCCCAAAAAATATCTATTAATACTTCTAATGTATACATGTATCTTCTTCCTATAATGTTGGAAAATGCCAAGGAATTCAATTAAGTCTCCTATCCATATGAGGCATTTTTCGGCAAAAATGTCGAGGAATGCCAAGATGCCTTTCACTCCAGACATTACCTCGGCATTTCTTGCCGAAAATGCCAAGAAACGCCAAGCTAAGGAGCAGGATGAAAGGTCCCTCGGTGTTTCTCGGCATTTTTGCCGAGAAACACCGAGGGGAGAGTAGCATTGCAGTAGACCTCAGCATTTTGTTGCAAAATTGCCTAGATATACCCCAAAAAAGGATTTTTTTTACAAATTTTCTCGGCATTTCTTGGCAAAAAGGGCTGAGGGTGGCCCTCTCTCAGAGCTTTGGCTCTCCTAGTGCACAGAGTTAAATTGAAACCTGTGTCTGATGATCAGATATGTGTTTGGACATTATACATGTAAGGACTAAAACATTCTAATTGGCCTATATACATGTAAAGCAGTTGGTACAATTAAATGTAGTTCCCAAGGATTAAATATACATAAAATTGTATGTGTTGTTATCTGTCAATGTGGCTATTATCTGAACTAAATTTTAGCATTAATATATATATATATATATATATATATATATATATGTATCATAAGTCACTGTACATTATTGCTTTAATTTTGTGTCAATAAACAAAAGAAAATTCTTAGAAGTTTGGCATAATGTGAATTTTGAATGAAGCAATTGTCTTGACCCACAGCAGAATGTGAGTGATTTGCATTACGTACTCTTTCAGAAAATTGCATTTTTTCCAGTGAATTAAATGATTTTCAAGTATCCTTGTGTGTGCTTTGATATACAAATCGGTTGTGTGTGAAAAGCATAAGTAGCTGTGAACACTGTCTGGCGGCCTGTGGATTTTTCATTTCTGTTTGCAGCTAGATTATCAAGATCTCCGTCTGTCAATGAGGTGAATCTGTAGGGTATATTGGGTTCTG
This sequence comes from Hermodice carunculata, assembly GCA_964020975.1. NCBI lineage: Eukaryota > Metazoa > Annelida > Polychaeta > Eunicida > Amphinomidae > Hermodice > Hermodice carunculata. Next base: position 127,509 of record CAXHWN010000975.1, on the reverse strand, counting down.
GATCATCAGTGGGCAGGTACACTTGCAGTATAGGCCTAATGGGTCCACCATTTTCATCATCCATAGCAGTAGGCCTAGCTGGGTCATCATTAACCCATTTGTTGAGTTCATATTTGAAAGCTACAACATTACCGCCTGTGTCCAAGTCTAATAAATGATAATTGTTGATACCAAAGTCATTTCATGATAATTACCACACAGTTGTGTTTTCTGTAGCCTCTGACTTCAGAAAGGCCAAGGGTCCCATGAGGAATGCAAATGGCCCATAGGCTGGTGCACCACCTCCTGTCATATTAAAAAGTGATTCTACAGATGCATTGGGTAGATGGCAGCCTCTCTTTTCTGAATTTTATTTTTAAAAAACATTTCAGTGGTAGCACCACTGACACAATTTTTTCAGGCAACAAATAGTGGTTCTGCAGTGCTTTGTACTATTTGAAGTCCAATTCCTATTGGCTGTTCCCTGGTTATGGGGGTAGCAGTGCATTGTACATTTCTTAAGTGTGTTGCAGCCCTACAGCCCACTGCTGTTCAGGTTTCCTGTTGGTTACTCCTTATTTAAGAAATGAGGGTCGATTTTGTGTGTGTTATGGCATAATGACGCGCATGATTGAAGCTGACATCATGGGCGTGGCGCACACCAGTGCACCTCGCCTGATGCCAGCTTCAATCACCCGCGTCATTATGCCATAACATTAACACACACAAAAAGCGACCCTCATTGCTTATATTTACATTTCCCTCTTAATTTTCTGCTCAATTACACGAAATTTAGAAATGTAATGCATAAAATTAAGAGAAACGTCCAGAAACTGATTTACCCAGCATGTTCAAGTGTTAAGTTCCGGAAACCCAGGTGGGCGTGGCTTATTGGAATGTGGGCGGGACACTTGTGTTATGGTCCCATAACACACAAGGCTACTGTGTTATGGTCTCATAACACACCAGGCTCTCTCCTATACTTGCAATGTTAAAAGTTAGATTGAATGTAAATATTTATGGGTACTAACATCATGATATATGATACATATATACATCAGGTAAGAAAAACCTATTTCTCTGTGTAGCATGTGTATGATTTACTGAGGAAAAGCACCATACACATTTCTGAGAAAGATCTGCCAGTCCCAAGGTCCATTGAGTTTTTTGTGTACTTGTTCAGAGAACCTCTAGTGCCTGCACTGAGGTGTTGTCTTTGAAGTACATGTATTACAAACTGTGAACTGATTGACACAAGTGACAACTTTGATCCCTGTCCACTCTGCACCTTGCAGGTGTCCACTCAGAAATGTATGTTGTTTAAGACACTGAACTGATGCGGGCATATCGTATCGTCATTTCAGCAATAAAATGATTATTTGTGCTTGTAATAAATCAAATTGCATGTTTGCATTATAATTCCACGTGACAACTATGATCCTCATCTGGTGAGGACAACGTGTGCATGCCCAGTCAGAAATGATGGCAGTTACATCAACAAACACGTGCATTATAATATCTTCATGTAATGAAAACTTATTGTTTGGGCTTTTACTGGATACATGTATGTCACACGTCTGTTTGATAATTCCACCAAAAAATCTAACAAGTTTGCATGGAAGTTCGTCTATATCGACAGTCATTTACTCAGTATGTAAATCAGGGTGCCATGCCAGATGCTCCTAGGGGTCTGTGGGGCCACATTGCTGCCGTCATGAGTTTGCCACATGTGCATGATTATTTTTTGTGTGGAAAAATCTTGAAATTCACCTTGCCCAATACAAACATTCTTCCCTCATGATGATCTAAAGGATATTTTACAACATTGACAATATGGTACATGAGCACTGATATTTGCTTTTGTTTGAATTTTGATAATGGAAGTTGGCAATCGTCAAAGACTCTTGCAAATTGAGAGGGATGCACAATTTTTTTTGGAAAAATGGGCAAACTAGGAGCCATTGAAAAGTTTCCTGGACTTTGTACCCTTAAATAACATTCACTAGGACTCTTTGATGATAAATCTTGCTCTGAAAGTGTGCCTTAACAAGAGAGGCAAAAAATTACCTTGTGATGTTGAAAAAAAATTTCAGCTGCAATATGTTTTGCAAACACCGGGAATGTTATACCAAACTGAATTATTTTTCAGGCTGGCCTAATGCTCTCACTGAAAGTAAGCAGACACAAAGCAGCTGGGACATAAATTGACAAGTGACAAGTTTTTGCTTGCAAGGCATACCAAGTTCCATGTTCCAGTGGAGTAGACAAAATAGGCAGCTTGGGTCTGCTTTGGAGGCAGGGCAAAGTGCAAAGCTCAGAGAAATCACGATCTTACATCTCATATGTGAAACTGCCAGTTTCTGTTTCACTTTCCATACTCCTGCATTGCTGTGATGTTCAGTGGTTTTCACATTTTGTAGTTGGTCATGTTTCTTTTTTACTCATGGCAGCTACAGCATGACTAGCTTTAAACACTTGACTTAGACAACTTTGCCTGCCAATATACACAGAAGCTATTTTATGACTCTCAGAAATTTATATGCAATTTTTCTGTGAGAATTCTGGGTAAATTGATAAATAAAGAAGGAGTTAATCTGAGGGAATGACTGTGTGGGTATGTGTTGTAGAAACCTACATGTACCCTGTATATGTGGAGGGAGTCAGTCCTGGGTGGGTATACCATTAACCTCTCCAGCAAATGTAGCTTCCACATGCAGTAATACACACATTACAGCCTTGTCATAGAATTCGGTGGCAAAATGCACAACTTTAACCACTAGGTTGCAACTTTAATTGCAACAAAATAGGCGGTTGCCAAACACACATATATATATATCCTTGTTTAATTGTAACTAAGTCAGATTCCAAACTGTAGCAGTCTGTCGAACACTTGCTTCAAACGTTTTTTGCAGCAGTTTGGACACAGATTGTTGGATGTGAAAGGTGAGGAGAGAAGGCCTTGCTGATTGTAGTCCGGTGAAGCCAGCTCAGTGCACTTGTACCTGTATGGCTGCGTGGGGACATCTCCAATACATGTCAAAGTAAGGATTTGTCAAGTAGATTGCCCCTCAGATAGCTATTTTACCAGTAATTACTCCACAGTGGAACAGCTGATATTTTGTCTTGGTCGTCTTCAAGCAGAATACATTTTGTTTTCCAGGATCTATCATGCATATGTACAGCTGGGGAAAGAAAAGATGCCACCCCCTTTGTTCAACATAATTTGAGCTTTATTATACCATTGCTGTTCACATCTCTTTTGGGAGGATATGGTTGTCCTGAAAAGGACCTTTTTGGTTGTAGTTGTTGTTGTTGGGAGGCTGCATGCATCGAAAGTGGGTGTGACCGCCACACTTCTGTAAGCTGCGCTGGAAGCTGCCTGCAGGCCTGCTGCTTGTTAGCTTGCTGATCCCAGCTTTGATCTCATCAAAGTAGATATTTTCCGAAAGCTAAGAAGCTGAGGATTCCATATTTTGTCCAGTCATTGATGTGTGGGGTCTTGTGTTTATGCAAAAAGTACCCAAAATTGTCTTCTTAACTCTTACAGAGCCAATTTAGAGACTGAGTCAACAGCTTTCCTTGGGCGCTTTCCGTGCAATGCGCGGAAAGTGCCCCCAAGGAAAGCTGTTGACCTGGACCAAATTTTTCACTGGGAACATGGGCATGCTGGTATTTGAATGAAAGGTCTTTTAATGAGGAATATGAATCTGGAATCATTACAGTAATCCAGCTTCATCAGCACAGCTTAAGCCGTGACTGGCACTCAAAGGGTTAATTTCACACAAAAATGTCCACTTTTTTTATTTGATTTGAAAAATTCTTTTGAAATTTTTCAGTATCGGTACTTGTCTATGCATACAGCTAGTACATTCCTGTTGATTACTATGCAAGTCAAATTATCATGCTCCAGTGATTCTTTATTTATTAATTTTTGTAATGATTTTTTATTATCTCCCGCCCACGAAGTGGGGGGGGAGATATAGTAATGACAACCGTCCGTCCGTCTGTGCGTCCGTCCCACATTTCTTGTGCGCGATATCTCAAGAACAGATTAAGCTAGGATCATGAATTTTTTACAGTTGGTCACCCTTATAAGTGTTCACGTCGAGTTTGAAGGAGAGTGACCTTGACCCCATTTCAAGGTCACCAGGGTCATTTATCTCTAAACTTCTTGCGCGCGATATCTTATGAACCGGATATGATAGGATGATGAAATTTTCACAGTTGATCACTCTTGTTAGGGTCTACATCGAGTTTGAAGGTGTGTGACCTTGACCTAATTCCAAGGTCAGCAGCGGCAATTCAATTTTCTTTGAATTTGTTGTATGCAATATCTGAAGAAACAAGTGAGCTAGGATCACTTAACTTTTACAGTTGATCAACCTTGTAAGGTTCTATGTCATGCTTGAAGGACCTTGACCTTGACCTAATTTCAAGGTCACCAGAGGCAGTTCATCCATCCCACATTTCTTGCGTGCGATATCTCAAGAACCAGTAAAGCTAGGATCATGAATTTTTTACAGTAGGTCATCCTTATTAGTAGTCACATCGAGTTCAAAGGAAAGTGACCTTGACCCCATTCAAGGTCACCCAGGGTCACTTCACTGTGAATTCCTTGCGCGCAATATCTTCAGAACCAGATAAGATAGTATAATAACTTTTACAGTTGATCATTCTTGTTTTTCATTTACTTGAGTATATGTTTACCATGACACCCAGGGTAGAGGTACAGTTAACGTATCGTCCCCATTTAAGCACAATATCAGAAACATGCCAGTATGTACCTGCCAAATATACAGTTATCTTTGTTTTAAAATTATTAGGGCGGGAGATATGGACAGCGTCAGCGTCAACTTGTTTTTTTTATTTTTGTAAAATGTGGAAAAAATCTCCAAAAGTGTTTGCCCCATGCTTTGAAATTGCACTGGCACATATCTGGAGTGCCTGAGACCTTAATTTGTTTGACATACATGTATAGCGCTGTAACCATCTGAGTATTTGTTACATTTATTTGTTTTTTCACTATTTTTTACTTCTTCCGAAGTGTATGTTCGTTTCTCTTCAAACTTGGAGGGAATGCATCTGGACTCAAACTGCACTGTGTTTGATCACTATGTGGTGCTTTCTTTTGAAAAAATACAAAAACTCGTGAGGAACTGTAGAGCCAGTTGCTTTGATATTGTTGACAAGATCCTGTGGGTTCACCTAGTTTGGTCACTAGGTGGCACTTCATTTTTTCCTACTTTTTTTTACATATATTTTTTTTGTGTATGTTAAAGCAATTTTAGACTTCTTCTCTAGAATGGCTGCACAGAATTGTTTGATTTTATCAGAATATAATCCAACGAAAGACTATGAAAATTTGGAAAAATAATAGACAAATGTTTATAAGTTTGATGACTTTAGAAGATGTCAGATTTTGGGACGATATATCTGTAGATACTACTGCTGTACAAGTACAGAGCAGTGAAACAATGCATGTACATGTATTGCAATATTGTCAAAACTGGCATGCTTTGCTTTTTCATGTAGGCGCATATTCTCCATGTAAGACTTCATCGAAACTGTAAAGGAGATGATTATGTAAAAGTTACACATTCTCTGATATGGGATGCATTTACATGTATATGTAGTGTCACGTAGAATTCAGGCTTTTTTTTCTTGCTCGCTGACTCTCTAGTTCTTCCAAATTTGCTTATACCTTGGTAATAGTGGATGCTAGGCCTATAGGTACTGTTAAACATTAAAGAAAAGTACCTGTGAGGTGACTTTTGTTAATTTCTTTCTTGAGTGAGTTTGAAAGGTTGAAACTGACATGTTGGGCGATATCTTGGTAAGGGTAAATCCTAGGCCCATGGCTACGATTGAACAGTAATAGAAAAGTACCCTTGGGGTTTCTTTTTGTGTTTTTAATTTTGACCTTGAATGAAGTTGAAAGGTAAAACTGACATATTTGCTTATATTTTGATAACAATGGGTCCTGTCACTTTTCATTTGAAAAAATTACTCCAGAAATGTACGAGTGAATGCTGATGTTGCACACAGTGATGATGGCATCAAACAAAGTGTCCCTGATATGACCACTTCAGTCTAAGCATCTGAAGGTCAGCAGAGCACAAGACTGTAACAGTCTTCTTGTTTGGATAGCCATGCACCTGCCCAAATAACTCGACAAATGACCAACCAATATTATTAAGAATCTGTTCAATGTCATTTCAGATTTCATAGGCCATTATCATGGGATGATAAACATTAATGTGCCCAGGCAGGTGTCAGGTGGTAAGCATGCTTTTAAAGTGTAATCCGACATCAAACCAGATACCTGAGTACTTGTAACTGTTAAAATCCAACACAAGCTGTGTGTCCAAAGTATTAACAGTTAGACTGCTTAACTCACGTGTTAGTACTTTGACTTCATCATGTGGACTTTGGGGCATAAAGAAGCCACAAGTGTCCAATGTGGTGTGTGTGTGTGTGTGTGTGTGTGTGTGAGAGAGAGAGAGGGAGAGAGAGAGAGAGAGAGAGAGAGAGAGAGAGAGAGAGAGAGAGAGGGAGGGAGGGAGGGGGAGAGAGAGGGAGGGGGGAGAGAGAGAGAGGGAGGGGGAGAGAGAGGGAGGGGGGAGAGAGAGAGAGGGAGGGAGAGAGGGAGAGAGAGAGGGAGGGAGAGAGGGGGAGAGGAAGGAGAGAGAGGGAGGGACAGAGAGAGAGAGAGAGAGAGAGAGAGAGAGAGAGAGAGATATGGAGGGAGGGAGGGGAGAGAGAGAGAGAGAGAGAGAGAGAGAGAGAGAGAGAGAGAGAGAGAGAGAGAGAGAGAGAGAGAGAGAGAGAGAGAGAGAGAGAGAGAGAGAGAGAGAGAGAGAGAGAGAGAGAGAGAGAGAGAGAGAGAGAGAGAGAGAGAGAGATTAATTCCATTTCACTCAATATCCATGCTAGATGCAAGTCCCACTATTTCCCAGATGCCCAGTAATCATGATCATGAAGCATGAACTCCCAGGGTCTCCCTATATGTTTACAGTCATCCCCCTCTTGTAAGGCCCTCTCAAGAGAGGCCACCCCCCTCTACAAAGGCCACTTTTCCATGCAGCAAGTAATACATTTCAGTATACAATGTATATGTATATATTTACCCCTCCAGAAAAGTCAACTCGCTTGTAAGGCAACAATTTTGGTGCATTTTGGGTGCACTTACAAAAGGGAACCATGAAATGTAATGTATGTTTAAAATACTGACTTTAGTTAGAGTGTCCTCTTGCTGCATACTGTCCACATGTCAGTCAATGTAGGGGTAGCTGGAGCCACTTTAATGCAAACATCGACTAATGAGTCCATCTTTGCACCTTACATGTACATGCACATGAGTCCTGTGACCTTGAAAATAAGGTCAGGGTCACCAAAATATAATCAAGGCAAAAAAAAATTATCCAGGTACAAATGAGGTAAATTTGAGCTTCAGGTGGCAACTAAGTGGTGAGATACTGTGTTGACAAACAAATGGTGGATGGAGGGAAGTACGGACAGAAGTACAAAGGGAGCCATGTTGACCCAGTCCTACTGCCAGGGGTATCGGGTAAATACTTTCCTTGGAAAAGTTTGGGTTTCATGTAAATAAATGTGCCCAATCTGCAGTAGTTAAGGAAAGCTGTTTACCTGGGAGACATTATGATGGTCACTTTACTCTGTGTTTGTCGTTTAAAACATGTTTTGCAAGTTTACAAGAAAATTAAATGAAAACATATGGCAATTTATGTCTGAATGCTTTTTGATATTTTAAGTGCAAAAAGTTGAGGCACATTGTACAATAAATGACTTTTACATTCTCATGAATCACAATTTCCAACTCTAGATCTGGTCATAAATCATGTGACAGAATAAGACATTTTACAGGAAGAAATCCACATCCATTTCTCATACCATATTTGTCAAATTAGGAAGTCTGTCCTCTGAAATTACAAAAATCATTAATTAATGAACACATACAAACAGAATGGCAAAGATTATAATGACTCCATAACATTTTGTCATTTAGTATTCTTTGGCAAAAACATACATTTTTAGAATTATGAGAGCCTATAAATTCCAGATCCAGCTAAGCATGGGACCTTTGATGTAAATACATAAAAGAAAAGAACCTAAAATTGAACTACAGTCTTATGCAGAAACTTGAAGAAAGAACTTAATTTTTGAAGGATATACAAAAAATTCTGTTTGTTCTCTCAGTGCCAGACTTGTAAAATGTCAAAGTTTAATGTGTTTACTGGGATAGTTTCTTTATAATTTGGGTTTTTTTTTTTTTTTTTTTTTTTTTTTTTTTTTTTTTTTAATTATGTTTTTGTTTATGTTTTGTTTTTCTTTGTTGAACTGTTTTTCAAACATTTCACATTCCAAAACCAGATGAAAAATTTTAGGTGTCAGAATTCCATTATCCTAGTGCTGTACCAGATACTAAAAACCAGCTTTTCTTGCTGACAGTACAGTTGTCCATTGATGAGTGAAGTCTGCCAGGCACTCAGTATATGGATAGTTTTGTGTGCAGTAATTTTCCAGTAATTGCTGATAAATCTACAGTTTTAGCTCTGCTGATCTTATGTAGTTCTCAGAGCTTATACAATTGCTCGAGTCCAGCTCAGAGATGTCCAGGATCCCATCTAGCTGTCCATAAACAATTGCTTGTCAACATGATGGCATCTGCAATTGTTTGCTCACCTGAATGTCAGTTACCTGAGTTTATACGATGGTCAGTCGTCTGTCATTCATCTGTTTGTCATCCATCCATCTGTTCAGAATTCACTTTTTAGACTTATCCCAAATCAGTGGCTGGATTCATTTCAAATTTGGTGCAAATGGTCCTTGGGAGGGTCTGTAGGACGTTTGAAATGCCCCGGCTGAGCAGGCAGTTCTCACAGCAATTATACACCTGCCCTGACAGCATGTACATGGTCACTGCAGTCCATGCAGCGCCATCTACAGGCTGTCACTGGAAATTGCAATCTCTGTCTCTAATAATTGGCATGTCTATGCATGATAGTTTTGAAGATATTCATAATTTTAATTTTGCATATGTGCCTAATTTGAATAAATTGAAACCCTACAGCTTTGCTTTACAGCTCAATGGATACGGTTTCATCATGCATAAACCTGTGAATTGAGGTTAGAATGGTATCTGTCTCTGTGGTAGTTTGGAAGATATGAAGCTTTTAAAATTTTACATTGCCCTTAATTTGCACAATTATGAATAACATGACAGTTCAATACCCAGGTGCAGCAGTTTTTGAGATTCCGCGCGGACAAATTTGTGTGCTATGGAGAAAAAGAAAGAAAGAAATAAAGAAT
>CAXHWN010000975.1:0-118000 GCA_964020975.1 Hermodice carunculata | reverse complement strand
CCAAAGAAAAACAATATGTTTCTAAGTTGTAAGGATATTGAAAAAAGATATTTAAAAAAAATTTATCTCATTGTGCCTAGTTTAACCAAACTAGTTACTTGTTTGACTGGCTTCCACATGGTTTAACCAATTATATGCACAGACAGAGATTGCTATTTCCAGTGACAGCCTACTCTGCTATATCATACTGTCATGTTGTTCTTTTGTTTTATTGCATAGTTTGAATTATTATTATTATTATTATTATTATTATTATTATTATTATTATTATTATTATTATTATTATTATTATTATTATCATTGTCATTATCATTATCATTATTATTACCATTATTTTTCCTGTTCCATTGTTGGTCACTGTATATTTATTGTATTTAATGGCATAGTATGTACTTGAGGAAAGGGCCTTGTAATAGCCAATGGCTATTGCCTAATCCTTGTTAAAGAGATAGTTTATTACTGTTACGACTACTACTACCAGCACTACTACTACTGCTTCTACTACTACTACTACTACTACTACTACTACTACTAGTTGTTGAGCCGTGGGGTTTAAAGGGTGAATGAAGAGCCAGTCTGCTGCAGAAGCACACTGGGTTAAAAGGGGTAAAGGTATAGAGGTACATGTATACCCCGCTTGTGTGGGGTAAGAATTCTGCACAATTGGTTGCATTTTGGCAAGGAGAACAAATTCCATGACAGTTATACAACATCTCCTATTATAATAAGTAAGTCTCTATATGTAAGCAGGCAGTTATACAACATCTACTATTATGATAAGTAAGTCTCTATATGTAAGCAGACTGTTATACAACATCTACTATTATAATAAGTAAGTCTCTATATGTAAGCAGGCAGTTATACAACATCTACTATTATGATAAGTAAGTCTCTATATGTAAGCAGACTGTTATACAACATCTCCTATTATAAAAAGTAAGTCTCTATATGTAAGCAGACTGTTATACAACATCTCCTATTATAAAAAGTAAGTCTCTATATGTAAGCAGACTGTTATACAACATCTCCTATTATAAAAAGTAAGTCTCTATATGTAAGCAGACTGTTATACAACATCTCCTATTATAAAAAGTAAGTCTCTATATGTAAGCAGACTCAGCCATAGATTTATGTCACAGCTTATTAAATGCTACAAGTGACCTGTCCCTGGTCAACTGTTTACATTTTGTTAGTTACCATGGTAACTTTTGCAAACATGTCTTTCTTTGTCTCCCTTTCCAGAACCAGTGCTGGGTATATACATTAAAGACAAATGAATACAGTCTATTGAGGACCAGAAACACGTTCGAGAAAGTTGTACTAGCAAAGCTTTTACCAGAAGTCTTCTTTCAATAGGGTTTTTTTTCACTTTAAGACAATGAGACATCAATTCTTGTGACTGTTTGTGTTCAGTAATAATATAGTTGACAGCATGTACTCTACAATCCCATTTACCACAAACTGCTCCTTTGTAGTGCATCATTCTGACAACTAAAAATGTTATCATTTTCACAGGTATGAATTTTTTGCAGTTTTTGTATTTTTGGCCAATGTGAGTTGTTATGATTTAACTGTTTTGGGCACAGTTCATATTAATGTTAGAATATTATTTCATTGTAAGTTGTGTTTTTTTTCTGTCCTTTTTTCTTTTATACTTTTGTGCCATCAGTGAAATGAGCTCGAGTAAAAATCAGAATGCATTGAAGTTATTAAATAAAGTGTATTTACAGGACAAAGAGTGAAGACTTCATACTTACTTCAAGAAATAGCCTCATTTTGGAACCCAATATGAGCTTATTATGCATCCCTTGTAGGAGGGGATGCATACAGTGTTTAGTCTCATCATCCACCCCCACTGCTGCTGCCGACACATATCTTATTTTACCTTATATTTCTGTCTCCTCTGTTTTCATATGATTGTGATGACCTTGAGGTCATAGGCCAAGGTCACAATGCTGTGCAAAGTAAAATGGTTTCCTTGCCACATCATCAAATGGGTGTGATCGAAGTCCATCAAACTTTGTCATCATTTACCCAGGTGAGACTTGCCTTAAATATGTTAAGAGGTGACCATGAGGTCAAAGGTCAAGGTCAAACTTCCTGCAGAAGAATGGTGGGCCTCTTAGAGGGTTGGCCTGTTGTGAGAGCTGAAAGAGTTAAATGACACAACTCTGTGACCAAGGAGTTGTACCTGCAGTAAATGTGGTTACCAGAGATGTGTTCATTACCAAAGGAGTGTCGCCTGATGCTTTTAATATGCAGGTAGAGGAAATAAAAGAGATCATTGTGGTGATAGCTGGTGATTTGTTCCATGTTTAAAGTGCTTACATTTGCATCTCATTTAACAATTAAGTACAACACATGTGGGAACTGAAAACAATGTGTCCTCCATTTGCCCAGCAATTAAATTTGAACCAATTTACAATATGTATATTATGATTTAATTTGTTTAATTGTGCAAAATATGCAAGCTGGTTACGTCCCTTTCAAACTGAGAGGAAATACTGTGTATTATATAGTACATTATTCAATTCCCTGTGGTACCCTTGCATCACTGATAACCAGTTAAAGTAATGAGGTATAACATGACTGGAAACCAAATAAACAGTGATATTAATTGTGCATTAGATGTTTCACAGCAAGAACTGTATAGCGCGCACATGCACGTGTCGGGTGCTTGGACAATTTCATTGTGAGACTGGAAGTCATGTTTATGCTTTGAATATTATAGCATTTGTGCATAGTTAATGGTTAAAATTTGAGACGATTACCTTATTTGAATTTTTACTGAGTCAGAAAAGTGTTTAACCCTTCAATTTCAGATGCGACTTAAGTCAAACTATGTAAGAGTACCTACTCTCAATTATGAAAAGAATGCTAGACTGGTAAACCTTCTGAAATGACCTTTCATTGAAGTACTAGCATGTCTGTATAGTTCCAGACAATATAGTGGTCTGGGTCAACGGTTTTCCTCACTGCACTGTGGATGCAATGTGCCTGGCAAAGCATGATGAAGGAAAGTTGTTGACTCAGTCCACATCTAGCACTGACCTGGAAAGATGTGAGAGGGTGTCCACTTCCATCACTGTATCACTGTGACTATGCCCCCCTCCCCCCTCATAGTAGTAGTAGTAGTAGTAGTAGTAGTAGTAGTAGTAGTAGGAGGCATATTGCAATCATTTTGTTTTACTCTATATATAACTACATATACTTCAGTCCTGTGCAATGAGAAACTACAGATGGACGAAAGTAGCTGGTCAACTTTACGTCATAATATATTGCTAGAAAAACTCTGCTATTATGGAATAAAAGACATAGCACTCGAACTGTTTGCTAATTACCTAAACAATTGCAAACAATATGTAGTCCTAAATGATTTAGAGTGAACTCTTTTAGAAATCAATACTGGGGTGCCACAGGGCTCCATATTAGGTCATCTGTTATTTATCCTTTACATTAATGACATAGCTACAGCATATAAATTGTTTGATTACATTTTATATGCTGATGACATACTCTGGTAAGCACTTTAAGTTTAGCTAAAAACTTAGATCACAATGTAGACATCTCGCAAAACATAAATTCAGAACTGATGGAAATTAATCTGTGGCTCAAAATAAATAAATTATCTCTTATTGTTGAAAAAAGCAAAATTTATGGCATTTTACAATCCTCAAAAAGTAGTTACAATACCCTCCATTAAAATAAATAACAGTAATATTGAACGTGTTGACAGCTTTAACTTGCTAGGCCTCACTATTGACAAACATCTGAACTGGAACTAATATCAAGAAATTGTAGCTTCTAAAATGTCTCAGACAGTTGGAACAGATTAAAAGATTACATACATAAAGACATTCTTCAAACAATTTGTACTGCATTAGTACTTCCTAGAATTAATTATTGTCTCCTTGCTAGGGGCCATAAAATTGACAGAGTTTTCAATGTACAAAAAAGGGCAGTACGTATCATTAATCATAGTAGATATGATGCACATACAGAAGTTAAACTATTTTTAAAGAAAGAAAATTTATAAAAGTTGAAGACATATATAAAGGCCAACTCTAGAAATTTTATTTCAAATATTGTAATATTGAATTACCTAGATATTTCTTGAGCATGCCCATCATGAAAATAACTGACATACATCAACATGATACGCGAAGAAAAGAAATTTTCAGGGTAAGAGCTGGAAATAGATTTGCTGAAAAATGTGTTCGACACCAAATAGTACAGACTATCAATAAAATACCAGACATAGTAAAAATTAAAGTATGCACACACAGTTATTCAGGTTTTAAAATATATATCAAACAATATTTTATACAAAAACATGAGTTTATTTGTAATATCCCTAACTGTTATATATACAATGCCTAAATGTTTTAAGTTTACATACTGTATGTGGTAGACTGTCATATGCTAATTATGCCGGTAGAAATCTTTAAAGCAATTGACTCTGGAATCTCATTCCTTGAACGAATTTGTGACCTTGTGCACTGCATTATGGTCAGGAGACGAAACACATTGAAATCCATAGAGTTCACTGTTAACTGACCTCGTGCTTGGCAAATTGGTATCAGTTATGGATACCTCAGTAGGAGTGGAATGCTAGGGGTGGGGGGTGGGGGTGCCTCGACATGGTCACATGCATTGTATAAATGTGCCTGAGCCCAGACTGTGCCTGTGTACTGTTGTTGTCAGTATATCAGGGAGGCCAGTAAATGACGTGTCAGCCGGGTTGACAGCCAGGCAGGGCTGGCCATGGTACCTGTGCCTGGCCATGGTAGCTGTGCCTGGCCATGGTAGCTGTGCCTGGCCATGGTACTTGTGCCTGGCCATGGTACCTGTGCCTGGCCATGGTAGCTGTGCCTGGCCATGGTAGCTGTGCCTGGCCATGGTACCTGTGCCTGGCCATGGTAGACTGTGCCTGGCCATGGTACCTGTGCCTGGCCATGGTAGACTGTGCCTGTCCATGGTACCTGTGCCTGGCCATGGTACCTGTGCCTGGCCATGGTAGACTGTGCCTGGCCATGGTACCTGTGCCTGGCCATGAGACACGCTCTGTCCACTGTCAAGACCTGCCACTCTGACCCCCCCCCCCCCTCCCTAAAATGACCAAAACCAGCTGCTTGGCAATATTGTGTGCTTCACTGTGTTTGACAAGTTCAACATTAATCAGAAAGAATTTGAATGAGAATTGTGGATGAGACGTCTGGAGATAACAATATATATAAGGTCAAAGGCTTTTCTAGACATACGTGGACTAGAGGCACTTAAGAGGAAGCCATTGACTCAGTCTTTATATCAGTTTGGGAGGGTTAAGTGTGTCTGAGAGCATCCATTATTGACAGGGGATGAAATATTGTTCCTTGGTTTTATCAGAATGCATATAATCTGATTTATCCTGTCATTGAAATATTGTTCTTTAGTTATATCAGAATGTGTATAATCTGATAAACTGTCATTGAAATATTGTTGCTTGGAATAGTTTAAAGCCTGCGTATAAACTGATAAAGTGTCGGTGACCTCCTTCCACGTGACGGCAAAGACCTGGACGTGCTGGCCAGTTAACAAACTGCTGACATATATTTATGGCCATGTTGGCATTTGAATGAACTGTAAACTCATTTTGCGTGAATCCCTATGTTAACTCATTTTGCATGAATCCTATATTAACTCATTTTTCTTGAATCCCTATGTTAACTCATTTTGCGTGAATGCTATATTAACTCATTTCACTTGAATTCCTATGTTAAATAATTTCGCATGACTCCCCATGTTAACTCTTTTTGCATGTTACAGTGTAATTCATTTTGCATGAATCCCCATTTTTACTCATTTCACATGAATCCCTATGTTAACTCATTTCCCTCGATCCTTATGTTAACTGATTTCACGTGAATCCCTATATTAACTCATTTCTTGTGAATCCCAACATTAAATCATTTCCCTGAATCCCCATGTTAACCCATTTCACTTGAATCCCTATGTTAACTCATTTTGCCTGAATCCCTATGTTAACTCATTTTGCCTGAATCCCTATGTTAACTCATTTTGCATGAATAATTTTGATGACCACTTTCTAGATTCAAGTTCCTCATGAAGAGCTATTTCATTCAAGTACCAACAGGTCCAATGAAAGAGGCTTTAGTAAAAAATGTATGATCTAGGTCAACATCTTTCCTTCTTGCACTTTGTGTACAACACCAGCAAAGTGTAGACTGGAAAACTGTTAACTCGGTCCTGCCAGGAGTCTAAGGCAACCAGAGTAGGCACTCATCTCTGTGCCATTGGGAAAGGTTATTTTCACGTAGTTTGTGTGTAAACAAACAAATTAAAGAATGTTTTCAGCTGAAATGACGAACAACTTGACACATGCACACTTTGACAAACAGCCTCCTGATATGCACATGATTTGACAATAACACTGTCCCAAACATGATTTCTAAAAGAAACTGACTTCTCAGGCAACATGTTGGAAGGGGTTATTCTCATTGAAATTAGGTTAATCTGCAAATGATGTATCTTTAAAGTGTCGTTCCGGAAAGTCACCCTCAATCCAACCAACTTTTTCTGAATGTTCGATACTGGGGTCTATACTTGCAGATTCTTGATCACCATGATACATCGGGGAAAACTTTACAGAAAGATGCCTTTCTCTGTAACATGCCAGAAAATCAAGTTGTAACAAAATGAAATTTTGCCTTATGAAAACATTGATTTCCTTCTCTCATTTCCATCAAGAAAGCGTACAGACAAGAATTGATTCATTACAAGAGTTAGTGCAGTGATAATTATTTCCATTGTATGTGCATTGCAGGCAAGAATTTAACAATTTACGTTTAAAATGATAGGCATGATTTCATATTGACTTGGCATTCAATGGAAACACAAAGGCACAAAATTACATTCACGCCTGACACACAGCCACAAAAACTTCTCCCAAAGTGTGGACTAGCTCTTTCTCGAGAGACTCCCCGGTCTTACCTTCAGTACTTTCAGGATTAAAATGGTAAGAAAAAAATTCAGAAGGATGAAGCTAATGGATGGTTTGTTATCAATGGATTCAGACACATATACTGATTGGACCTTCGACTTGGGTTAAGATGAATAATTCATGTTTGTATTCATATTTTGTTTCTTGTTTTTTTGTTTTGTTTTGTTTTTTTGTTTGTTTGTTTTTTTTTTTTGATATGCAGTCAGTAAATTTAAAGAAATTACAGCATATTAATGATATACTTCTGCTCAGCAGAGGTGTCCACAAAATACATTGTAAGCTAGGAAACACAATAAACTGAAAAGAAGTCCAACAAAGTACATATTTTTAAAAAGTACATAAAGTGGAGAATTGTGTTTTGTCATTTGTGTCACTTGTCTTGTGTTTATACAACAATTGTGCAGAGTAAATGTACAATTTTCCTAATTTTTAAGTTTGAAGTGGATTCAACTTTTTTATTTTTCGTTCAAACTTTGAAGTTCTTGTTGCAAAATAAACTATAAGAGGTGAATACAAAAATCTGGCCTCACTTTTTGCAAATTTTGCTTTGTTTGGTTTCTGGGACTGTTTGTTGTTGAAAGGTTGATATCTCAGTTTAGCATCATAAAGTGATCAGGGGCAGCCCATGGCCAGCTCTAATCATAGGGATTTGCATCAGAAAAATAAAAATGTGTCAATATTAATTATCATTGTTTGTCTTGCTCGCTGATCGAGGGCGGTGGACTGTGGGCGCGAGTCATTTTGTCACTAAAGTGACTCACGCCCACAGTTCGGCGCCCTCGATCAGAGAACAAGACAAACAATGATAATTAATATTGACACATTTTTATTTTTCTGATACAAATCCCTGTGACCCCAGTGGTCAGCTTTACACTTATTTTTTTATGGGTTGTTTTTTAAGTAAAAAAAAAAAGAAAGAAAGATAGAAATTCTTTGATATCGCAGAGTCAATATGAGTTAGCGAAGAACATAAGACTTGGAATTTGAAATGTTGCGCATTTTGTTTTAGTCTTGTGTCTTCAGTCATATTCAGGAAAATCAAAATCATTATTCTGGCCTGGGAGGCCATGGGAAGAGGCTGGTGTTTTTGGGGATGCCAGGGTTGAAAGGGTTAGTCTAGACACATGGCACCTGGCCAATGATGCTGTCCATTGATGTTTTGTCCTTGATGTTGAGACAGTTTTATGGAGTACTGTCAGACTTGTTGCACTGGACAAAAAGTCGTTTTAGCCTTAATTGTCCTGCTTAAAGGGCGCTCAGTGAAGACCTCATGCTATGGCCAGACATGAAGATATCTCAGGTTGAATAAGTAAAATTCCCATATGCACCGAGGTAGTCATTAGGTTAACCTTGCTGTGCATTTACATGTTCATTTGTTTGTGGACACCAGTGGGCAATGAAATGATGAGGCACAAGACTGGATAATGGCATTTATTGTGAAGACTCCCCGGTCTTACCTTCAGTACTTTCAGGGTGTCCACAAAGCATTAAATTTGCAGCAGCACAAATATGTATTTTTAACTGAGAAAAAAGTGAAGGGGGACAAGCCAAGGTCACACCTTCATTGCAAATATCTAGCAGTGAAAACATTTAATTTATAAAAAGGAACATGTGCTTGTTGGAAGAGAGAAAATAACTTTACTATAAGTGTCGCACTGTCATGTATATAATATTTCTTTTGAGTGTATTTACATGTATTTGATGCCATTTGGTAAAAAGGTTATCAATTAACTCTTTCACTGCCGATCACGTCTTAAGTTGATCTACTTAAGTTCAACTAGACTGAATTAACATTAGGATCCCAGATTCGTATTCCTCATAAACAGACGTTTCATTCAAGTACCAGTTTGCCTATATAGTCCCAGAGAGAATACCCCATGTCATTACAGCTTTTCTCGGCGTGCATTGGGCGCATTGCACCCAATGCACGCCGAGAAAAGCTGTTGACTCTGTCAAAAATTTGGCACTGAAAGGATTAAAGTAAATGTTTTTCAAAACAGTTGCAGAATTTGAGATCGATGTAAGTGAACCACATGCAGCTGGAGCGAAACGGAATGCAAAAGGTTACATTTAAACTTGGACTTAATTGAAACACGATTACGGTAGGTTACCACAGAGACTCTTGTCTTGATGGGACCTTCAACATGATTGCAGTAGGTTACTGCAAACACTTATCTTGATGGGACCTTAAATATAATGATAGTAGGGTACTACAGACTTTTGTCTTGATGGGACCTTAAACATGATTACGGTTGGCTACAGCAGACTCCTTGCGTAGAGATCATCATTGTGGGATTCTGCTGACCATGTATCTCAGTAGCGTGGGAGTGGTCTATAGTGGGTACACAATTGTCAGATAGGAAAAGAAATAGCTGTAAAAGTTGGTTGCAATATGTGGGTCGTGCCATTACAGAGACAGATTCTTCCATACAGTGGAGACTTTGCAAAGTTGCTGTGTCTATATGATCCAAACGAGGCTGTTGATTGGCCCAAGTTGTACCAGTTCATATATCATGTGACCAGTGATGTGACCAATGACAGCCATGACAGGGCAGGCTGCATGCCGTCAACTTGTTGACAAGCCATAGCCATTATAAAACCTGATGTCATAACCTCAGGTCCATTGTTCTTCAGTTTTGATATGATTATTTCATGATTGTGCCTGAAAGTTACCTTTGAAGTGCTTTTAATCAGGTTTGAGACAGAGTTGAGGCTGTTGCCAAATGGAAAAGCTTTTGTGTTGATATGATTGTACCAGATGGCAATGAAGTCATGGACAGCTCTGTGTCCTGTTCCAAGACTTGGCTGCCCTGTGCTGGGCTTACCACAAATTGAGGCAGTGTGTGGGTCTTTGAAGTTTTTTGTACTTGCTGTTTTAAATGAGGCAAAATATCAATAAGCAATTGACAGAAAGGCAAGGTCTGAGACAACAACAGCACATGAAAGGTGTGTAATTCAGGCCAGATCAACCTTATAGTGCTCAGTAAGAGGCATTAATTACATTTTGGTTCCATCAATAGAAGTAATGTCAGATATAAGTAACCAGATTTCGTGCTTCAAGGCCATATGGCAGCATGTAATTTAGAAGAGTTCACTGTATTTCTCTGACTTCTCAGGCATTATGTCACTATGGGGAGCTGTAAATGAATTGTTTATTATCCAGAGCTTCAAATTCTCACCTCTGCTCCCTGCACTCTATAATGATAGTAGAACATTAGAGCGACATTGGCAGTTATCTCAGCATAGAGTTCTTTGGATTCATAACCTGTTGGACAGACAGAAGCATGTTTGGTCATTGTATTTTATGTTGTAGAGACAGGAGTGTCTTTAGTCATAGTATTTTATGTTGTATAGACAGAAGTGTCTTTAGTCATAGTATTTTATATTATAGAGACAGAAGTGTCTTTGGTCATAGTATTTTATGTTGTAGAGACAGAAGTGTCTTTAGTCATAGTATTTTATGTTGTAGAGACAAGAATGTCTTTGGTGATAGTATTTCATGTTGTAGAGACATAATTGTCTTTGGTCATAGTATTTCATGTTGTAGAGACAGAAGTGTCTTTAGTCATAGTATTTCATGTTGTAAAGACAGAAGCATCTTTGGTCATAGTATTTTATGTTGTAGAGACAGACATGTCTTTGGTCATTGTATTTTATGTTGTAGAGACAGGAGTGTCTTTTGTCATAGTATTTGATGTTGTAGAGACAGAAGTGTCTTTGGTCATAGTATTTTATGTTGTTGTGTGGAGACAGGTGTGCCTTTGGTCATGGTATTTTATTTTGTATATATAGACAGAAGTGTCTTTGGTCGTAGTATTTTATGTTGTACAGACAGACATGTCTTTGGTCATAGTATTTTATGTTGTACAGACAGAATTGTCTTTGGTCATAGTATTTTATGTTGTAGAGACAGTAGTCTCTTTGGTCGTAATATTTTCCGTGTGGTTTTGTAGCTTTGTTCGCCATGCACTGTATGGGCCCCTAACCCAGCATATTAACTCTTTCATTACCCACTTCCATATAAGTTGACCTGCTCTGAATTTACATAACCGTACCTAGAGTCATGTTTTTTTTGTTTTTTCTTTTTGTACAAGTGGACTTTTTGTTCAAGTCCCAGCATGCCTTTCATCACAGAGACCATAGGAACAGTTCACAATGTTCCTTGGTGCACTTTAGACACTTTGTGGTCAAGGCACACCAATCAAATCTGTTGATGTGTTCCAGATTTGGCACTGAAAGTGTTGATGATACAAGGATGAAACCAGTGTTGATGACAGCAGACATGGCAAGTGGAAAAAAAAATGCCTGACTGCTTTTTTTTTTTTCTTACCAGGACTCCTCAAGGGTGAGTGAGTTCTGTTTAACTCTAGAAACCAATATAATAATTACAGAGAGTTGGTCTCTCTTCCAAGTCTGCTCTGTGATTCAACAGATCCCAAACGCCGTGCTAGATACATGTATGTCGGCCTTTCAAAGGGCAGGACAAGGTTGTCATGGGTATGGACAACATAACTGTATTTTGATGTAACTGTTATGACATCAATCACATAATGGCTGCCAGTCTACTAGACAGAAGGGCTGCATTAAATTATAATGCTTGTTGTCACAAGTATGTGACATGTTTATGCCCCCCCCCCCCCAAAGGAGAAGGGGCATATAGCACATACTTTGGCCATGCTAGCATGTGTGCATCTATCCCAACAGTTTTCACGTGATAACTGGAAACATTTTTGACATAGTGGTCTCAAATTGCACATATAGTCCTGCATAAGGTCTCGGACAAGTTCAGAAATGGGTGACCTTGATCCAATTCTCAAGGTCACAGTGCCATTTTAGTGAATTTGGTTTTCACACTATGAATTAAAAAGATTTGACATAGGCCTTTCATATTGCACATGCTTATAGCCTTGCATAAGGTGTCGGACAAGTTTGAAGATATGTGACCTTGACCCAATTCCCAAGGTCATAAAGCCATTTTAGTGAATTTTTCATGCAATAAGTTAAAATGTTTTTGACATAAGGCTTACATATGCTTATAGCCCTGCATAGGGTCTCAGATGAGTTTGAAGAAGGGTTACCTTCACCCAATTCTCAAGGTCACATAGCCATTTTAATGAAATTGGTTTTCACATGATAATTGAAAAGTTTTTGACATAGGCCTTTCATACTGCATAAGTTCCCGCACAAGTTTCAAGATGATGAC
The DNA here is from genome assembly GCA_964020975.1 of Hermodice carunculata. Lineage (NCBI taxonomy): Eukaryota > Metazoa > Annelida > Polychaeta > Eunicida > Amphinomidae > Hermodice > Hermodice carunculata. The sequence goes on along the minus strand of CAXHWN010000975.1, from coordinate 105,797 downwards.
CTTGACCCAATTTTCAATGTCACAGAGCCATTTTATGAATCTCAAGGTCGTGGAGTGGGGGGGGGGCATAGATCTAGCAATCAGTGGTTGCCTTTCAATTGTTCGATTGACATGTCCTGTGTACTAAATAGAACCAAACTTAGAAGCTTTTTTCTTTTTGTAACTCTGGGCAGAAAGGATTCTCCCCACTTAAATATTGGATCATGGCTGGATCAAAACCCAATTGGTTTACGGCCTCTTATTTATGACACTGTTGTTGTTTAATTGAGGAAAAAAGAACTCACCCCCACCCCCACCCCGAAAAAACAAACAAACAAACAAACAAAAACAAAAAATGGTTGAAAGAGACAGGCTGGGTATAAGGATGCTGGCTTAATCATGGACTACATGTACATGACTGTACTTCATATACATGTGTGCAGTAAAACCTGTTTTGGAAGACTGCCCCTAGGGCAGGCCAAAAAGTGGTCACGTAAGACAGGTGGTCTCTCAATAGAGGTGCAATAACATGGGAAAGATAGCAAAAGGGACATGGTAAACATGGTCTGGAAAGGTAGGTGGTCTTTCCTTACAGTGGTATCTCAAACAGGTTTCACTGTTCTTTTAAGCAACATTTGCACAAAATGTAGCTTCCAAAAAAGTGCAGCAAGTGATTGGTACCTTGTGGTGGCCAACTTAGCAGCTTTGCTTGGTCTGCTTGGTGTGGTGCACACAGGAATACACTGGGGCAAGCTGTAGGTGATTTTAATATCGTGACATCACTGACAAAGACAGTTTTAAGCAGACAAAATGGAGGACATTGGATACTGTCTAGACACTTTCTCTTCAGTGGGAAAAAGTTTGCATGTGGAAACATGAGACTTCTGTGAGTTTAAATTAGGGCCTGATGCTGAAGTTTGCCATGGAACTGTAATGGATTCATATATAATAGGACATATGTCACATTTACAACATGATGCCATCACCTGTTTCCTGTATCAACTTAAATTTTTCACCATGGAACAAAACTAGATTTGTTTTTTCCTCCAGGTGTCTCCACCTGTAACAGGTGGTTAGCATGGGAAAAGTTATGTGTTTTGCCACTTGCAGAGACATATCCTATGGTGGCAACCCTTATGAATTTCTGGGTCAGCCGAGCACAGGTTTTTCACACAACTTTGCCCAGTTGGGCATTATCAAGCATTTATATTATCAATTCAAACTCTTAATTTTAAGAGTTTGAATTGATAATAAAAATATTTAAATAGGAATTAAGGTACATTTTTATTATGTGCATTTTCAATAAAAATAAATACTCATCCCCAACCCAACCCTGCAAAAAAAAAAAAAAAAAATCTGGTTTGGAATGATCAAGTTAATGGTTCAGAATCCTCGATTCCTCTTCTGCAAAGTGAATGTTAGCCAACCTTTTATAGTATACATGTACATAGTCCGCAGCATGACATGTTTCTACTGATGTGACTAGTTTATCAACCCTTTCCCCTTTAAACCGGCCAAAACCGGCTGGTGGTCAAATGCCTTCTGCTTCAGTGTTTTCAGCTAACTTCAACAGTAATGAAAAACAATTTTGACTGAGAATTGTAGATGAGCCCTATCAAGATCACATGCCCCAGGTCAACAACTTTCCTTGGCATGAGTCGGGCACTTAGTGCTCGACTCATGCCAAGGAATGTTGTTGACTCAAGTGTCAATTCAAGCGGGAAAGGGTTAAACTGAAAGTTGTGGCATTCTGTGCTCATAAATACAGGTATGAAATATTGATAACTCTTGTCTTGTACCTGTTGCTATCACAAACCTCCTCCTGTCTTCATGTGCCAGCAACTCCACTCAGCCACTGTAAGTGGCAATCAAGTTGGCTTGAGGAAAATCGATATTGCTTACCATGCTTCCCACAAGTCCAAATTGAAGTGCTCAGTTTAGCTCAGTTTGTACAGGTCATTTACCACAAAGGAGTATATTGAATATAGTCCCAATGTGCACCCTGAGCTGTAACCGAATCTTCCAAGTGTCAGGTGGAGCTTGCACAGTATAGCACTTGTCTCAGGTGGAGCTTGCACAGTATAGCACTTGTCTAGTGCTCAACCTGTGGTGTTACAGGAACCCAGTCAAAACGTACCAAAGTCAAAATGTACCCAGGTCAAAATGTACCCAGGTATCCAGGTACGTTTGACTCATCAAAATGTGTACCCAAGTCAAATATATTACAAGTGCATGTATAAGTATATTATAAGTACATTACAAATACAAGTACATATACATAATATAAGTATATAACAAGTACCGGTACATTACAAATACAAGTACATGTATAAATATATTATAAGTACATGTACAAGTTGTTCCAATGCCCATCTGCAGAATATACTGGATCATAGCGGAACTCAACAAAGAATGACAACAATGAAATAACTTTAACAAGAATAATATCTTAACAATAAAAAAATCGGTACAAAGCAGGTAAATGAAATTAGACACTTAGCTACATGTATGCTGATACTCCAGTAGTTAACAAACTGCAGGTAAATCCTTATCCCTGGTGAGAGAACCTCCACAAGTACTGTCCCACAGTTCCAATTAAGTCCTATGGTAGGTGCCAAATAGTCTGGTCCAAATCCCACTGAGGAGCAGGAGTACATTACAGGTACATGTATAAGTATGTTAGAAGTACATAACAGGTACATGTATAAGTATGTTAGAAGTACATGTATAAGTATGTTAGAAGTACATCACAGGTACATGTAGAAGTATTTTTGAAGTACATTACAAGTACATGTATAAGTATGTTAGAAGTACATTACAGGTACATGTATAAGTATGTTAGAAGTACATTACAAGTACATGTATAAGTATGTTAGAAGTACATTACAGGTACATGTAGAAGTATTTTTGAAGTACATTACAAGTACATGTATAAGTATGTTAGAAGTACATTACAGGTACATGTATAAGTATGTTAGAAGTACATTACAGGTACATGTAGAAGTATTTTTGAAGTACATTACAGGTACATGTATAAATATGTTAGAAGTACATTACAGGGACATGTATAAGTATGTTAGAAGTACATTACAGGTACATGTATAAGTATATTAGAAGTACACTACAGGTACATGTAGAAGTATTTTTGAAGACATTACAGGTACATGTATAAATGTGTTAGAAGTACATTACAGGTACATGTATAAGTATGTTAGAAGTACATTACAGGTACATGTATAAGTATATTAGAAGTACACTACAGGTACATGTATAAGTATGTTAGAAGTACATTACAGGTACATGTATAAGTATTTTAGAAGTACATTACAAGTACATGTATAAGTATGTTAGAAGTATCTTACAGGTACATGTATAAGTATATTAGAAGTACACTACAGGTACATGTATAAGTATGTTAGAAGTACATTACAGGTACATGTATAAGTATTTTAGAAGTACAGGTACATGTATAAGTATGTTAGATGTACATGACAAGTACATGTATAAGTATTTTAGAAGTGCATTACAAGTACATGTATAAGTATGTTAGAAGTTTAAGTATTTTAGAAGTACATTACAAGTACATGTATAAGTATGTTAGAAGTACATTACAAGTATAAGTATTTTAGAAGTACATTACAAGTACATGTATAAGTATTGTAGAAGTACATTACAAGTACATGTATAAGTATGTCAGAAGTACATTATAAGTATTTTAGAAGTACATTTCAAGTACAAGTATAAGTATTTTAGAAGTACATTACAAGTACATGTATAAGTATTTTAGAAGTACATTACAAGTACATGTATACGTATTTTAGAAGTACAAGTATAAGTATGTTAGAAGTACATTACAAGTATAAGTATTTTAGAAGTACATTACAAGTACATGTGTAAGTATTTTAGAAGTACATTACAAGTACATGTATAAGTATGTCAAAAGTACATTATAAGTATTTTAGAAGTACATTTCAAGTACAAGTATAAGTATTTTAGAAGTACATTAGAAGTACAAGTATAAGTATTTTAGAAGTACATTACAGGTACATGTATTAGTATGTTAGAAGTACATTACAGGTACATGTATAAGTATGTTAGAAGTACATTACAAGTACATGTATAAGTATGTTAGAAAAGTACATTACAAGTTTAAGTATGTTAGAAGTACATTACAAGTACAAGTACTTTAGAAGTACATTACAAGTACATGTACAAGTATGTTAGAAGTACAGTACAAGTATAAGTATTTTAGAAGTACATGTACAAGTACATGTATAAGTATGTTGGAAGTACATTAGAAATACAAGTATAAGTATTTTAGAAGTACATTACAAGTTCATGTATAAGTATGTTAGAAGTACATTATAAGTACAAGTACAAGTATTTTAGAAGTACATTATAAGTACATATGCCCCCCGTCCCCTTGAGCCCCTCTTGCCACATGCCACCCTGACATAAAGCCACTATATCTGTGCATGTGACTTTCATGTCTATTGTATTAATTGTGCCCACGAGGTATACTCTGCCTCTTATCTTCTATTGTGGCCCAAATTGAAGGGGACCACTATACTTTGAAACCTGTTGACTGCATTGCAAAATGGCAGGGAGATTTCAGAACTATGGAGGACGTTTAAACTTGATCAAGCTGAAAAGAAAAGCTGGTAAATTAAATCAGGGTTTATTTCCATGCAATATTTGTGAACTGTACTGGTCTGTATATACATGTGTACTATAAACATGTTTATTTATGAAATATGTCATATTGGATTGAAAAAGGCTGAAGCAAGTTGGAAAACCCTGCTTCCTTTCATATATATATCTTACCTACATGATACATAGCCAATTAAAAATTGCATTTTTGCAGATAAGCGTGCACCTAATGGAAGTGCTTTGTCATCATCAATCTTACACAAACAGTTTGGGAAAGTTTATATTTCTGAAAGAATTTACTTTGAAGCATTGCTTTTGCAATGAAAACGGATCCACAGTTCCAAGCAGTAAATGTATTTGTATTCATATAATATCATATAATGGTTGGCTATTTGTACTGTATATTGAGTACAAATTATTCAGGCATTTTCTTCAAAAATATCTCTTATAATTGCGAGAAGACTCGGGGTTAAGTGGGAGCATTCAGTGCTGGCAGTGGTGGTGGGTTGTAATAAGGTGCCTGGGCGTGTAACTGAGTACTGGGAGTGCTATGTACATAGTAACTCAGATGGTGGCCATTTATCACATAAATTGCTAGCCTCCTTGCATTGAAGTCTGTGAGTTATGGCTGGCACTGTCTGGTCCTTGGCTGTACCACCATGTGCTCTTTAGGACCACAGAGTTAATGAGTGTGTGTTGGCTGAAAATTTGACTTGACATATGATTAAAGCTAGATCTTTTGTTATCAGGAGAAATTTGTTAAAAATGGGATATATTATATACAATTTGCATCTACAGAGATGTTTATACAGCATTTTACATGGTGAAAAGGTGGACAATGTGGAACCATCATGAGATTTTGAAGATCAAAATATACAAATAATTATGAAAGCTATAATGGCCCAGCCATAAATGTATTGATGCCAAGTAAAAGCTATAGCTATTACAAGGTCATGAAAATTCAATACAGCCATACATCAGGTAAATGTTTGGCTTTATCTTAGCATTTTAAGTGCCAAATTTTTGACTGAGTTAACAGCTGTTCTTGGCACACATTGGGCACAATGCACCCAATGTGCGTGGAGAAAAGCTGTTCTCTGGAACTACAGGCATGCTGGTACTTGAATGAAGGGTCTTTTTACTGAAGTATGAATTTGAGATCCCGATGATAATTCAGACTACTTTGACTTTAGTAGATGGACTTTAGACGTGATTGGCACTGAAAGAGTTAATTGTGGAGACTGTTTGTGTATGGGTGTATACAACTTGGTGAAAATGAGATAACCCAGTGTTGTGCTGTCGTGTTTAACCATTCAATGGGCATTTCTGATACCCAGCCAGCTTAAATACAAGATGCTCCTGGGAAGGAAGGGAAACAGCGTTACCAGGGTAATGGAAACAGGGTGACACCAGGGCAGTGGAAGCAGGGTCAACAGGACAATGGAAGCAGGGTCAACAGGACAATGGAAGCAGTGTCAACAGGACAATGGAGCAGGGTCACCAGGACAATGGAAGCAGGGTCAACAGGACAATGGAAGCAGGGTCAACAGGACAATGGAAGCAGTGTCAACAGGACAATGGAGCAGGGTCACCAGGACAATGGAAGCAGGGTCAACAGGACAATGGAAGCAGGGTCAACAGGACAATGGAAGCAGGGTCAACAGGACAATGGAAGCAGGGTCAACCGGACAATGGAAGCAGTGTCAACAGGACAATGGAGCAGGGTCACCAGGACAATGGAAGCAGGGTCCGCAGGGCAATTGAAGCAGTGTCAACAGGACAATGGAAGCAGGGTCAACAGGACAATGGAAGCAGTGTCAACAGGACAATGGAAGCAGGGTCAACAGGACAATGGAAGCAGTGTCAACAGGACAATGGAAGCAGGGTCAACAGGACAATGGAAGCAGGGTCCACAGGGCAATGGAAGCAGTGTCACCAGGACAATGGAAGCAGGGTGACACCAGCACAATGGAAGCAGGGTCACCAGGGCAATGGAAGCAGGGTCACCAGGGCAATGGAAGCAGGGTCACCAGGGCAATGGAGCAGGGTCACCAGGACAATGGAAGCAGGGTGACACCAGGACAATGGAAGCAGGGTGACACCAGGACAATGGAAGCAGGGTGACACCAGGGCAATGGAAGCAGGGTCACCAGGGTAAAGGTGTGAATGTGAACAAGACTGTTTTTTGCAATTGTAACTGAGTATAGTCTCTGACTGTATAATCTTGTTAAAGATTTGCGTGTTCAAATGTAATACTCAGAAAACTTAAATTGAATCACTAGAGGGCACCACTGATCAAAAAAAAAAAAAAAAGGAAACACCTAGCTGACACTGTCTGGCATATCTAATTGCTGAGAAGATCTCACATGACCCTACTTGATTGGTGCATGGTGTGCCTGCATATGATTTGAGTAATCAAGCCTTAGATTATCGCAGTTGAAAAGCATTCCCAGCTGTTACTTCATCAGAGTGCAGAGAAATTATTTGGATACAAATTTAAGCATGTCGAAAAATTGCCACAATGAAGATGTGGTACAAGCTGCTACAAAGCCTTCCACTTGTACTATGGAAGGTCAAAATCTTGTAAACAAAAGTTTCGATCCACTGGTGCTTTTAGAGACTCAGGGGATAGCAACTGCAATGCTGACATACAAAGTCAGAGGCCAGTGTGAAGTAATGTTGCTACATACCACTGGAAATTACCAGGAAAAGTGTTAAAGGGTTTGTAATATCAAGTGTGATGCAGAGATGGGACTCTTTCCATCCCCTTGTCTTCAATTTTGACCCTTGTTTTCTTTCTAAATGCAGAATATTTGCTGTTTTGAAAATACTAAACCACTAACTTAATTCTTAGGCCTATACACTAGACATTCCAAGTTTAAATTACTGTGCAATCCCTGCATATTTTTAATTTACAGTTGCATGTACTTTCTGACAGTCGATCAGTAGCTCCATGTATATAGTGCCAAGTTTGAAGAATATAACTAAATGCTACATGTTGGTCTTTGCAGTTTGGTGTCCGAAAGACAGTGACAACTACATGTAGGTCATGAATTATAACACTCAGATATCTGCAATGTTCACTTCAGTGCCACACAAGTTTTTGATGGTCCTCAGGTCCAATTCCTTTGCCAGTTGACTTTATTGTTTATTTAACATACATGTATTCAGATGTCTGACACATCTTGCAGGAAATGACTGATGTCATTATAATGAAGTTTTACTGTACACCACACGTCTGTCTATAACTACCACATGTATCAGGCAAGACCATATAGCTATATAGGGATCTCTCTTTGTTTCCTCAAAGTAGCAGTAACATGTAGGAAAGAGGCTGCAATTCAAAGCCAAAGATCTTTGCATATTCTTTATAAACAATGTCAGAGACATATGTGCAACTGCAAGAGTGTAGAGAATTAATGCACAGATACCAACAGACACAGCCTCACAGTGACAGATCTACATGTACACAGCCTCACAGTGACAGATCTACATGTACACAGCCTCTCAGTGACAGATCTACATGTACACAGCCTCACAGTGACAGATCTACATGTACAGCCTCACAGTGACAGATCTACATGAACACAGCCTCACACTGACAGACACAGCCTCACAGTGACAGATCTACATGTACACAGCCTCACACTGACAGATCTACATGTACACAGCCTCACACTGACAGATCTACATGTACACAGCCTCACAGTGACAGATCTACATGTACACAGCCTCACACTGACAGATCTACATGTACACAGCCTCACACTGACAGATCTACATGTACACAGCCTCACAGTGACAGATCTACATGTACAGCCTCACAGTGACAGATCTACATGTACAGCCTCACAGTGACAGATCTACATGAACATAGCCTCACACTGACAGACACAGCCTCACAGTGACAGATCTACATGTACAGCCTCACAGTGACAGATCTACATGAACACAGCCTCACAGTGACAGATCTATATGAACACAGCCTCTCAGTGACAGATCAACATGTACACAGCCTCTCAGTGACAGATCTACATGTACACAGCCTCTCAGTGACAGATCTACATGTACACAGCCTCTCAGTGACAGATCTACATGTACAGCCTCACAGTGACAGATCTACATGTACACAGCCTCACAGTGACAGATCTACATGTACACAGCCTCTCAGTGACAGATCTATATGTACACAGCCTTACAGTGACAGATCTACATGTACACAGCCTCACAGTGACAGATCTACATGTACACAGCCTCACAGTGACAGATCTACATGTACACAGCCTCACAGTGACAGATCTTACATGTACACTGCCTCTCAGTGACAGATCTACATGTACACAGCCTCACAGTGACAGATCTACATGTACAGCCTCACAGTGACAGATCTACATGTACAGCCTCACAGTGACAGATCTACATGTACACAGCCTCACAGTGATAGATCTACATGTACACAGCCTCACAGTGACAGATCTATTTGTACACAGCCTCACACTGACAACTGCGGTTTACCCCTTACCCCCTAGATTAAGATCGACTGAGTCAACAGCTTTCCTTGGCATGGGTTGTTAGTGCCCAGCCCATGCCGAGGAAAGCTGTTGACCTGGGGCATGTGATCTTGGTAGGTCTCATCTTCAATTCACAGTCAAACTATTTTTCATTACTGTTGCAATTATTTAAAAACAATGAAGCAGACGACATTTGATCACCAGCCAGTTTTGGCCAGTTTGATGAATAAAGACACACTGGAAATGTGGGTATGATTAATGATTTTGCAATATATCTTAGAAACTATACACTAAAAAAAAAATCAATCTTGAAACATATTAATCATTGCATGTTAAACATCAAAAGCAATTCAGAGATTTGTATTCAATGTCTCCATTCTCCAGTGGCAAAGGGGCAAAGTGATGGCTGGGACAACTATTTAATGGGTCAGAGACAAAGTGATTTCATTATTTTTGCATACTAATATATCTTCTGCAGGAAATCAAACCCCCCCCCAAAAAAAAACTGCTATAGTTTGGTTCTGACATCTTCAATGCTTGCATGAGTGAGTCGTTTGAGGACAATCAGAGAAATAGAACTCGACAAACAGTTCTTGCAAGTTCAGTTCAATCACACCAGCAAGTGCATTCTGGGAATTTCCCAGCCCTTTGGTTGAACTTTATTTCGCATTCTAAACTTTTTACCCTAACAACCACATTTTAAGGCCTTCAAACTCCGGATTCAAGTTCAGATTCATGATGACAAGTTAAGAATTGAAATAATGGATAGTCTAGGGGGCGTCCGTCACTGTAATACCCGAGCTTTGCAAGGGCATTATACTTGATGCGTATTCACCCTAGGCTATCCATTATTCCTTAAGTGGAGTTAGTTTGGGTTTTATAGGAGGATTATATATGGCCAGATTGTTAGTCCTTCATGTACTTGGTTATAATGCCACCTGTCAAATTTGTCTCTTCTTGCAGAAGTTTGGGAAATGTCTCATCAAAGACAGTTTGTGATCTGTGTTTTTAACTTATTAACTTTCAGTGCAAAGCCAAGTGCAAAGCCACTTGTGATTTGAGTGCTGACATGACAGTGGACACCATGCATTTTGATCACCTGATGGTCAGCTGACTGGCTGCAACATTGCCTTGTTCACATTGCAAACTCCTTGGAAGCTAACGAGTGGATTAATGTCTCATGTTAGTTTTTTTTTCTTGATTTATGCATTGTAGTTACACTCTGTACCATACAAAAAAATTAAATGCATTGAATAAAAAAACAACAATGTTCTAAAAACCTATCAATTCTGGGCTATATAAGCCATTAAATTTGATGATCTATATAATAGTAATTATAGAAATAAAAGATTTCCAGTAGGCTAACGTTTCGCAGGTAAAATAAATAACTGGATGATGCAGATTTTCATGGTAATGATGGTGGTTAATGTTAGTAATAAATGCCTGCAACACATTTATGGGTACAGTACATAGCTCGGCAGTCATGTCAGTTTCTGTTCACATTGGCACATGTAAAGCTGGCGAGACAGTTAACGCTTGATCTAATCTAGCAGTGGAGGGAGGATGCCATAGAAGTGAGCCGGTGCTGATTGGTTGTATCACTTTGTAAGACTAGGCTTTGTTGTTGCATCACTTTATTTCAGCTTCACATGTCTACCAAACAATATGTGGAAAACATTCAAGTTTTAGTGGGCCATTGAAACTGTTGCTCAGGGAAACCGGTCTCATAGTCAGTCGGGCCTAGATTGCCATTACCGCTGCACAATCGTTTGATTTTTTTTTATTTATCTTTCATAACAGCAAACAGCCAACGTACATCACGGACACAATGAGATATATATACACACAACAAAATGTATGGTCGATTCATTGTAGAGGCACAAGTTCCATTAAAGCATTGCAGAAATGGGTTTTCTAAATATCGTTCTGCCCTATTATAATATAGATTACTGTTTGTCATCAGAAGTGACACTCATCCAAGTTCGTGTCTGCCAGATCGCTGGCAGTGCTGGTTGCCACATTTGACCAGGTGATACCCACTGATTGGCAGGTCTTCTTTCATTTTGCTGAGGACTATTTGTAAACAGACCCATTCTGAATGTAGATATGGCAAATACAATACTCACATTTTCTTCTTTTCAGCTCTTTATAACATAGATGGCAGTTCCCACTTTCAACAGTAGATGGGTAATATATCAATTAAGCTAACCAATCCCATAAAAAAAAATAATTAAAAAATGAGCCCCCAAACACAAATTTGAGTTTCCTATTACATGTGTACCTTAAACAAGAGCAATGATAGCTTAACTCTTTAGTGGCAGTCACAGATCATTAATTATTCATGAGTCCGTGACCTCAAGAACATAATTGCCCTGATGGGTGTAAGTGGATTTGCATGTTTAAGACAAGCACCACTCCCGTAGGGTTCCCGTGTGTCATTAATTTTGGTTTCCTGTGTTTAAAGCCCTTTAAACGCTGTACATTTGGATGAGCTGCGATAAATGTTTGTGTCTTTATATTGTCAGTATCACTTCCCAAGTTTCTTCACCTGAAACCTCTGCTGATCACTGTCAGGCAGACATGAAGTCTCCCTATCGAAGTCCTTTCCCATGCGCATAACAAATGTGCACTCGCCCAAATGCAAATGGCCTCTTGATGCTTGAGCCACAATGTGACCTCTGACCTGCAGGGCTCACATTTGGCAACTTAGTTATTCGTAAAAATTGTCCGCAACATGCAGTCATTAAAAGTCATTACTTTTGAACTTACCTGATCTGCAGGAACCTTGCTCCCATTGGACATTGACTGGCCTCATTATCATAAAAAGCAGGGGTGAACAGCCTGAAGTAGGTCTGGTACTAGAGAGACCATAGCAGGATGTGCATATTAATGAACTGGCTACATATGACTGTGGTGTGTGGTGTAGAGACAAGAAACAAGACACACTCCAAAGAACAAGGTTTACACTTATCCAGGCAGAGGCGGAATTAAGTCATAGTTGGAATCAGTGAAGACTTATACATGTTCAAAGAAGAAATTTAAAACAAATAACTGGATATGAAATTCACAGTGTGTTCAGAGGTGCGAGAAAAATGACAAACTGTGATGCCATTTCAAAGGTCCCAAAATTTATGCTCTTCAATATGAAGCCAAGATCAATCTGGTCCTTCTTAATATCCACATATCCACACATCTGCAACCTGAAGACTTGGGGATTATTCTGAACTGTCACAATGAAGGTGAATTTCACTGGAGCTTAAAAACTGTTCGATAGCCAGAAAGTATCAGTTAGATTTATTTGAGGTTCAGACAGAACCCCGAAACAGACGACTGAAAATGTCAATTTGTAAGCTGTGTGAGATACAGGTCCACACTGTGATGTTATTTCAAAGCCACCAGCACTCCTCAATATGAACTCACATTCAGTCTGGGCTCTTTTACTCAAAGTACTCAACTTCATCTTGCAATTGATCACAGGGTCTCATCCGATTCCCAGCACTACCATTGTTCAACACAAAGTAATTTTCACCATTTATATGTATCACTATGTGCGCAAATTACCATGGCAACAAGGCACAACATGGTCTCACAAGAGCACATGCCTCTGGATGGACAAGAGCTCAGGATAGACCATAGACCCTGAGGCCCTGCTTCCCAAGTATATGGTGGGTGCACCTGATCGACTCACTTATCTCGTAGCTTTCCTAGTTTTGTATCGTTGCTTATTTATCTTGTGGTAGAAAGCTGCAAAAATAAAAACATGAAATGCTACAGGAATGGAGGCTTAACTCTTTCAGTGCCACATTTTGGACTGAGTCAACAGCTTTCCTCCGCATGCTTTGGGGACAATGCACTCAGAGTATGTTGAGAAAACCTGTTGACCCAGACTACTATATTATCTGGAACTGTGGGTGTGTGGGTACTTGAATGAAAGTTCTTTTTACAAGGGACATGAATCTAGCACCCTCATTATATTTCAGAGCTGTTTGTGTTAATTAGTTCAACTTTAGTTGCAGTTTGCACTGAAAAAGTAAATGGGGCTGGTCCTAAATTGTGAAACTGAAACTTGATTCGAATGTCTGAAATGCAAAAACTGAAAATTTAGACAGTAAAAATAAGTGCATTTAAAGCATTGAAAATGCTAGCGGGGATTATATAAGGTTTGTATTGGGTGAGCTACTGGGATTGTCACTCCAATATCACTTACCATGCCGCAGTATAAATGAGCAAAGGCAGTGATGTTAAGCTGTTAGTCACAGTCTACATGTTTTATTTTGATGTTTTTGCTTGCTCAGCCAGACCTCCAAGTATGGTTGGTTTGTAGGCATCATGGGATTCCTGCAAACTGTTGTGCAGACAATGAACGATAACTGGCTCATAAGTCAGATCGGCAGGTCAGCGAAGCAGGCAACCACAGTTTTAACACAACTGAGTCTGTATTTAGGTCAAAACTTCGGCAAGAAAAAGAATTAAACAGTTGATATGGTCACTTTAAATGATGTTGGTCTTACAAGAGTCAATGTTTGTAGGCTTGGGATATTGAGTTTGCACTTAATTTCCCCAAAATTCTGCTCCATGTTCAATATATATGACTTGTATGGATCAAATATCTGAATATATGAAAGTAAAAGCAGTTTATTGGCTTTCATTGCATCACACATGACACTAAATCTCAGGACACTGGGCAGAGTGGGACAGGTGGACATCAGACGCTGATGAAGATGGATCGAAGTTTGTATCATGCGTCCATATAATTTGAAGATATACCGTTGTCATGATGTAATGTGGCACTGCGGGCCATGGGCAAATTAATAACGTGACTCTGGAGACAGCCGTCCTCTCAGTGCTACAGCAATTACATGTATTTGTCTGGCATTTCCAAAAAAAAAAATAAATAAATAAATAGCTAAATTTTTAAAAAAATAAATAAATAAAAACACACACAAAACTTGCGTTCCATGTTAGTGACATCACTTACCTGTCAAGCACAGGATCAAGACAATTTCCAGCAGTTTTCTACCTGTTGGGTACGTGTAGGCTGTGCTTGCAGGAAAAAAAAAAAAAGAATAACCCACCAAATTCAGTGATATTTACATGCTGTTAATAAAATGTTTTGATCAGACACGACTGTTTTGAGAACGTCGGAAAATATAATTTGACGTGGCAATGCAATGAAGATAGGTCTTATGATAGATTTCCTTTGTCTGCCAATTAAGCCTGGTGCCTGCGGAGCTACGTTTGTCTTGTGTATTATTGTCACATAGTAATTGTTTCTGGTGCACTGGAAAATGAGCTCATTTGATTTTTGTGATATGATTCATGATTGTAATTTATTTAATCAATGGTGAAACTTGTAATATGAACCTAAACATTGGGAGTGAAAGTGCAAGTATTTTCTTTGTGAACCATAAACACAATCTCGAATTCCAATTTGGTCCCCTTTAATATGTGGGTGTGTATATATGCACATGTATGTATATGTGTGTATATATATATGTATATTAATATTGTGTATGACATGCAGACTTACTTGTTTGGATTGCACACTTTACATATAACATATTTTTCATGTATTTATTGCCAAAAGACCTTAAGGAAATAGTAGGATATGGGGAAATATAGATTATCATTTCTGAAAATAGCATGTTAACATAAGATGTGATGATACAACTGTCATCAAAATTACAGCGAGAAAATGGAAAAACTATTTTATTCCGATAATAGTGTATCCTGTATAGGGCCACAGAGGTTTATAATTCTGTTTGTTGAGCTTCAGTTGTAGGCTGGTGATTCTGCACTGTGATTGCCTATCTGTGCTCACTGACTGTTGAACATGATACCAAGGAAATGTGGGTAATAACTAAACTGATAATGACATTTGTTTCCAAGGAGCAATTTTGCCTGATTTGTTTTCCCTTTTATCTACCACATCTGTTTAGCAATAACAGCAGTGTGTGGAGAAGGAAAGAGTCAAATTTAAACTGTCTGCTGGGAATGTGAATTAAGACAGGCTAAATGAAAGATACGTTTCTGCCCACCTTCTCTCTTTCCCCACAGGGGACTCCAACCTTTAATATCTATGGGCAAAGTGTGATAAAGTTAAAAAAGAGAAATATCCCATATTTACATTAAAGCTGTCTGCAGGGACAAACATGCTGTATTGAAATGTGTTTAGTGTTGACAGTATATCCACACTGGATCCACAGTATATCCACACTGGATCCACAGTATATCCACAATGGATCCACGGTGTGTCCATACTGGATCCACAGTAGATCTACACTTGATCCACAGTGTATCCACACTGGATCCACAGCAAATGTATCTGCAAAATATCCATACTACCCACAGAATATCCTCACTGTATTCACATGGGCTATATCTAACATTTTTTTTTCATGAAAGCCCGTACCAACAGAGTTACGGCTTCTCTCACCACGTCACTTGACGGGTAAACCGTTTTTTTCTTCCACGCACAGAAACTCTCCCTGCATGTGACGTTGCTCACTTTTCATTAGCAATGTCAAAACTTATACCTGTGTATAAATATGTACGTCTCAACCGTCATGATCAGTACCTGATTAGCCCCACTTGAGGCAAAACCGGTTGTACAACTGCTTTCAATAGTATTCCATTTTTCGGAAGCTGTCAGGCCCTTGCCTGTGTTTCCTTATAATACTATATCTAACATAGCCACAACATATTCATTTTGTCCACAAAGAATCCATACTGTATCCACAATATATTCATACCTCCTGAATCCACACCAGGTCTATCCTGTATGAATATTACATACATATCATGCTGTATATACATACAATATAACCACACCATTATTTACACACTATAATATTATTCAAGTATCCCCACTGCATCCATTCCATATTATATCTACACCATATGCACACTATATCTCCACTGTATACACACTATATCTCCACTGTATACACACTATATCTCCACTGTATACACACTATATCTACACTGTTTACACACTATATCTACACTGTATACACACTATATCTACACTGTATACACACTATATCTACACTGTATACACACTATATCTACACTGTATACACACTATATCCACTAAATATCCATATGTTATCCACAGCATAATCCACACTATATCTATATTAACACTATCCACAACCTAAGTGAAAAATAAAAGTGAATCAATCATGTAAGATTCACCAATAATTCAGCAATAATTCACTCATCAGTAACTTACTGAAGTAAATTATTGGCCATTTCTATACAAAGCAACTTTAAATCACTAGTACAATTGGCTTAAACGAATTGGCAAGTTTTCGCTTTGTGGAGCTATAGTATTGGTGATTTGTCAACCTCATCAAATAGGAAAAGTGAATGATTTGTGAATCATAAAAGTCAAATCTGTATAGTAGGGCAGTGAATTATTGGTGATTTGATGGACTTAATATAAGCTAGTCTATGTTGATTTGATTAGTGTCATGATCCATCCATCCCAGAAAACCATATTTTGAAGGCAATTAACCTGCCTTATGGAGTTCACCCTTTCCCCTTGAATTTAAAGACTGAATTAGCAGCTTTCCTTGTCATGGGTTGAGCACTTATCCATGTCAAGGAAAGCTATTGACCAAGGAAAGCTATTGACCAGGGGCATGTGATCTTGACAGGTCTTATCAACATGTACAATTCTGTGTCAAATTGTTTTTCATTACCGCTGCTGTTTAAATTAGTTAAAAAATAGTCTGAAGCAGATGATATTTGACCACCAGCCATTAGATTAGCCGGTTTATTAAGGGGGATATTTTTGGTCTTTGCTGGCGCTGTTCCTTAGCCTCACAATGATATACATGAACTGATTGAGGGATCCAACAGTGGGATAAAATCATCTTTCTGTTTTAGTTTGGAATACAGGGAATATATCCTGAAGACTGTTGTATTACCTGATTGTCTCATATAACACGGTTGTATTACCTGATTGTCTCATATAACACAGCTGTCTTACCTGATTGTCTCACATAACACAGTTGTATTACCTGATTGTCTCATATAACACAGTTGTATTACCTGATTGTCTCATATTACGCAGTTGTACAACCTGATTGTCTCATATAACACATCTGTATAACCTGATTGTCTCATATAACACAGCTGTATAACCTGATTGTCTCATATAACACAGTTGTATTACCTGATTGTCTCATATAACGCAGCTGTATAACCTGATTGTCTCATATAACACAGCTGTCTTACCTGATTGTCTCACATAACACAGTTGTATAACCTGATTGTCTCATATAACACAGCTGTATAACCTGATTGTCTCATACAAAACAGCTGTATAACCTGATTGTCTCATATAACACAGCTGTATAACCTGATTGTCTCATACAAAACAGCTGGATAACCTGATTGTCTCATATAACACGGTTGTATAACCTGATTGTCTCATACAAAACAGCTGTATAACCTGATTGTCTCATACAAAACAGCTGTATAACCTGATTGTCTCATATAACACAGTTGTATAACCTGATTGTCTCATATAACACAGCTGTATAACCTGATTGTCTCATACAAAACAGCTGTATAACCTGATTGTGTCATATAACACAGTTGTATAACCTGATTGTCTCATATAACACAGTTGTATTACCTGATTGTCTCATATAACACAGCTGTATAACCTGATTGTCTCATATAACGCAGCTGTATAACCTGATTGTCTCATACAAAACAGCTGTATAACCTGATTGTCTCATATAACACAGCTGTATAACCTGATTGTCTCATACAAAACAGCTGTATAACCTGATTGTCTGATATAACACAGCTGTATAATTGAACAGTTAAACGAATCCCAGTGGATGAAGTTTGACTGGGATTCTATGTAGTCATCATATAATCCTGATAGAGATTACGTGAGATAGCACAGCCTGTGTGGTAGTGAGCCGGGAAAATCAGAATTCAAATATGTGAGAGTACATCATTTACAAAATATACTCCCAAAACCATATGATCTCCCTCAAGATCTTACGGGTGGGACTAAAGGGTGGGCACGTAATCTCTATCAGGATTATATGATGACTACATAGAATCCCAGTCAAACTTCATCCACTGGGATTCGTTTAACTGTTCAATTCTATTACGTCATCAAATCCTTCAGAGATCACGTGAGACTTCAAAGCAATGATGTACACGAACACCAAGAAACTGTCTTTCAAGACTGTTTAATAAACCATTCAAAAATTGATAACGAATGCATAAGCTCCAATATATCAAGTCCCATCAACACTTTTAGCAACAATTTTTCACATTTTCAAAACTGCATTTGAAAACCCATTATTCACTGCCACTTTTTTGTGGTAGTACCTGGCAAAAGTGCACGAAGAAGACCAACCCGCTGTGGACAGAATATGTTCCACAGGGACACCACTGTTCTGTGCTTTTGAGCACGCCGCTGCTCGTGCACTATGGGCTTTAAATTTGTCCGTATCTATACCAGCTCTGGATAAAACTGTTTTAATCCAGCGTCCGATTGTATCCGTCGTGACAGCCTTGTGAGGCTTCACAAAACTTAATAATAATCTGTCCTCTTTACTACGTAAATTTGCTGTACGCTGCAAATATTCAGTTAACACAGTAAAAACACATAACCGTCTATCGACTGGATAGGCACATAACTGAACGTCCGGTGTCTTGTAACCCTGTCGACTCTGTTTCAATGTATCCGTAAACTTAAACGTAAACTTTGATTTACCCTTAATCATATTTGATAATTTCAGTAAATAAATCGTCTGTAATCTTGAAGCTGACACCAATGCAAGCAGCATTACAAGCTTCAATGACAAATCCTTGAGAATCAATTTATGCACCGGCGCCAAAGTTCTCAAATAGTTCAGAACTTTTGAAACATCCCATATAATGTCATAACGCGAAACTGGAGGTCGCAAGTTATACACAGCTCTCAACAATTTGACCACCAATGGGTGGGTGCCAATAGTTTGTCCAGATTGCAAAATAATAAATGAAGATAACGCCGACCTCGCCGTATTGATACAACTATAAGTTTTACCTTGATGAAATAATTCAGTCAAAAAATCCAGCACATAGCCTACATTGGCCTGATAATTGATATGGATCTCTCTGTCGTTGATTACAAAACGAAATCCATTTTTGCAAATAAACTTTGTACTGTTTCTGCGTGCCACCTCTCCAAGCGCACATGAGGAGATCGGCAGTCTCATCTGAAATTCCATCACTTTTGAATCGTCTCCTGAGAGGTGACAAGCCATCAATCGCATTTTGTCCCTCAGAGAATGAAGTTTGTCTGATCCTGGCAGTGTCAACAGACAGTCCATTTTCGGCAATAACATCGGAGTATCCACCGCCATTTGCAGTATCTGACTGAACCAGACCTGGGTTGGCCATACGGGTACAACCATTAGTCCTGTCGCCATATCGTACTTGATTTTTTGAAGGCACCGCCCGATCAAACTGAAAGGGGGAAAAGCATAAAACTTATAATCAGACCAACATACGGAGAATGCGTCAACAAATTGTGCGTCAGGATCTGGCTTAAATGACGCAAACTTAGAAATCTGGGTGTTAAGCCTTGACGCAAACAAATCTATATCAGGCATTCCCCATTTCTCGACAATTTTATCAAAAATGTCTGTACAGAGTTTCCATTCTAGCCTATCGTTAAAATGCCTGGATTCAAAATCTGCATCATTTTGGCTACTTGACACATAAGTCGCAAAAATCCAAATCTGTCTCTCTCGACACCACAACCAAATACTCCTAGCAATTTGGTCGCATTCAACGGATCTAATACCGCCCATATTGTTAATATAAGCCACTGCGGTAGTATTATCGATAAACAGCTTAACTGTTTTATGTCTTACATTTCCACAGAAACTTTTGAGAGCAAAAAATGCCGCTTTTAATTCCAAATAATTTATATGCGACTGTGCCTCTTCTCGAGTCCATCGACCACCTATTTTCTCATTTAAACAATGCGCTCCCCATCCTTCTAAAGATGCGTCACAAGTCAAGATAATATCAGCATTATCTCTACAAATATCCCGTTTTTGCAAACGAAGATTGTCTATCCACCAAGTCAAAGCTGACTTCATATCATTTGAAATTGGCATCGACTGATCAAAATTACCCTTTGATACTGAAAGAGCCCGGATTTTCTCTCGCTCAAGAGTACGATAAAAGAGTGGTCCATATTCCACCCCAGGGAAGCTTGACACCATCAAGCCAATCACCTGCGCAACATTCCTTATTATTTCAACACGTTTTCCTCTCAACTTCGAGCATGCTGCAATAACACGCTCCATTCTTTCCACAGTCAGTTTCACAGTCATATCTGTGGAATTCAATATAAACCCCCAAAACACGATTTCATGTGACGGTTCTAAAACCGACTTTGGGAAATTTATAACAAATCCCAATGACTCAAACAATTTTATTGTTTCTTTTGCCAATTTAATACAGTTTTCTTTTGATTCCGCCTGAAGATAAGAATCGTCAATATAACCAAATATTATATAACCCATACTGCGCAAAACCGCATAAACAGGTTTTGTTAACTTGGTAAACAATCTAGGTGCCGATTTCAACCCCTGTGGAAGACATGTAAATTGAAACAATTTATTGTTCCAAATAAATCTACAATACTTCCGAAATTCAAGATCTATTGGTACGGAAAAATACGCATGTTTCAAATCAACTGATGCCATCCAACAATTTCGTCTCATCAACTTAACTGCCGCCTCTAAAGTATCCATTTTAAAATGACGGTACACCACCATTTCATTTAACTCTTTCAAGTTCAAAATCATACGTAAAGTACCATCTTTTTTAGGGCGAACAAAAATGGACGAAATATATTCACCGTCACAGTGATCTACTTGTTCAATAACTCGCAAGCTTAATAACTTCTCTATTTCAACATCAATTGCATCTTTTTCCGCACCATTAAATCTGAGCATTTTAGGTCTAGACTTTTGCTGTGGCGTCATACCGTCAATAAATTCAATGGTACAACCTTGAACTACATCAAGAATTTCTTTGTCACTTGTGACACTCCGCCAAACATTGATATATTTTCTGATTCTACCTCCTTCAAATAAATCGGCACTCACCTTCATTCTTTTGCTGTCTTGTTCTGTTTCTGTGTCTTCTGACCAAACTTCTGAGAAGTGCCTCCTCCCGAGAAGCCTCTCTGGCCCTGGTAGTTTAAATAATGCCGGTTGAAATTCTGCCACTGACCAGTCCAACCACCTCTACCTCGGCCACGGTGAAACGTCGCACCGCCCCGGTGACCACGTCCTGGAAACCTTCCACGTGGACCTCGTGTTGCAATTCGGACACCAACTTTATTCACATCTGAAATGTCCTTGACTCTTTTCTCCACATCGTCCCCAAATAAAAGTGACGTATGCAGTACAATTGCCGAACACAAATGCAAAAATTCCGATTTTAATTCTGGCTTCACAAGCTCTCTGCGCCGTAGACACAAATTATGAAATCCGTGTCCTAAAATGGCTAACGCTTTTGTCCCCAAATCAAACGTGTCATCCTGACCCGTAGCAGGCACTTTATCCAACAATTGTGTAATTAATATTCCAGCTTTAGCCAAACACGTTTGCGTAACTTGCAACTTCGAATCCAGGCTGGAAGTCTGAGGTCTAATGATATCCCAGATCAACTGATTCAAACGAACATTTGTGAGCGACTCACAATTTTCTGGGCGACACACAGTTTCTTTGTATTCTTTAAACTTTTCTTCTGGCATACCATCACGAAACAAGCCATTTACAATATTTGCCAACTGAGGATCAACAGCTTTGTCGCACTTTTCTTCGGTACGAAATGATTTGGCAAACTCGGCAAACCGTGACACAGAATCGTTCTCAATATCCTGAGATTCAATAGTCTCTGACGTAACAGTGGCCACACCACCTTCGTCAACTTTCTGCCGTTTACTGACCGGCTCAACATTTTCTTCAAGATTCGTTTCGTGATAATGTCCAGGATACATGGTATCTTCATACCAGGTCTCCTCTAACTGATTAACTCGGTCAATCACCGTGTTCATTTTATCCGTCATTTGCGACGTAAAGTCAACAACTTTGTTAATTTTTCCCATAAGCACACTGTCTGAATCAGGACAGGTTTTAGTTGACTTCACTTCAGTCTTTTTACTTGAACCTTCCGCCGAAGATTCTACATTCTCATCCATGACTGTAATATCAAGAGCTACAGGGCTCTTATTTCTTTTGCTTGATCTTTTGACCATAGCGTCTGCCATAGGCAAAAAAATTTCCACTGTCAGCGACAGCGAACACTATGCTCACAAAAACCACGACCGTCCTCGACGGCGTCAAGCAATGCACTGATTTTCCCGGCTCACTACCACACAGGCTGTGCTATCTCACGTGATCTCTGAAGGATTTGATGACGTAATAGAACCTGATTGTCTCATACAAAACAGCTGTATAATCTGATTGTCTCATATAACACAGTTGTATTACCTGATTGTCTCATATAACGCAGCTGTATAACCTGATTGTCTCATATAACACAGCTGTCTTACCTGATTGTCTCATATAACACAGCTGTCTTACCTGATTGTCTCATATAACACAGTTGTATAACCTGATTGTCTCAGACGATACAGAGATACTATAGCTGCCTGCACTGCCACTGTCCATGCCAAAAACAGTGACTACCTGCTACCGTCCACACAATATCAAACAGATCAAGTGTGCATATATTTTCAAAACATGCATGTATGGGTCAGTCAACATGTACATGTACCTGCACTGTGCCTGTGTCAGCTTAAAGCATATGAACGTATTGGCAATATTGCTTTGATCAGCATATTGACAGCAGCCAACATGTGCAGTTCCCAAAGTTGAAATTTCATTTTTCAATTGGCAAATTTTTGGCAAATGTAGGCCGGCGGCTGTTCCCATGATGCTTTGCTTACCAGTGTTATGTGGGAAATGTGCCATGTTGGAATGACAGCCTTGTTTCATGGGTCTTTTGAAATGAAAAATTTTCTTACTTCATTTAACTGCAGGCATTGAGGCAGAGTCACTGCATGCAGCCAAATGATGGAGGCAGGTCCATGCAGTCGCAGCCAAACTACAGAGCAACGACAAATTGAAAAAAAAAACAAAAAACAAAAAAACAAAACTGAGCGTGGGTAGAAATTTGCAAGCAAATTAAGGTATATTCTTAGTTGGGTGTGTAACTTGGTAATATATATATACATATATATATATATATATATATATATATATATATATATATATATATATATATATATACACACACATACATATATATATACACATACATATATATATACATACACATATATATATATACATATATATATACATATATATATATATATATATATATATATATATATTGGGTATAATCATGCAGTTCTCCATGTAGCTTGGACTGCCATACTCCATTTGTTTTCACTGCAGCATGACATGGCATAGTTTTACTTTCCACATGTTTTCAGTGGTCCAGCAAGACAGTTGATTATGTTGAAACAAGTATACCCCCCCCCCCAGAAAAAAAGATTAAAATAAAAACAAAACATCTGTATGATGAGAAAAAGTTCAAAAGTGGTGTGTTGAGTATGTTGGTATACTTTATGTTTGATCTGAATGAGAGTTGTCTACTTGAGCACAAGACAATAAGGGGGGGGGGGGGGTTTCTGACACTCCCAGCATCATTAGGGACCATATACATGTAATACAGGCTTGTGCCACTTGGAAGGATCACTGTTTCAGTCAAGGTCCGTGGTTACTGTTAAATATAAAAAAGAAAGTACCTGTGGAGTCTTTTGGTGTTGGTGTTGTAACTTTTGGTCAACTATTAATAAGCACAAATACAACACATACATGTACATGTATGTAAATCTTTACTTGCAGAAGCAGCAGATTACAGTCAGCAGAGCACAGGACATCATGATCGTCTTGTCACCAATTTTTATGTATTTCCACCATGTTTGACATCTACTCCAAAGGTGTAACTCAGATTCTGCTGAAATGTGGTGAATGTATATGTATGCATGCCTGGTGCAAGGGCCAAACAAACTTGTTCACCATGTGATAATGCTGGGCATCACTGATTTTTAATGAAATTTTTAACTTGGGCACATGTCAGTTTATGTATACATGTACTTTCCGATTGATGACAATGTATTTCAATGGAGATTGCAATGGTATATTCATATTTTCGACTTGATTCTTGTCCAAAATTGTCAGCCAGGTTCGATTCAAACTTGATGGGAATGTACCTTAATTATGTGGGTCTCTACTGTCTGTTCACATGCTTATGCTCTAGTGATATTTGGATTTTTGTGCATATTTTTTTCTTCCATTTTAAGTGAAATTATTGTGAAAAGTGCCTGTTCTGAAACCACTTGGCCAACAGTTTAGAATTGCATTGGACCACTTTTAGTGACCCATGGACCAGTGTGGAATTAACCTACAGGTTGAAAGTGAAGGTCCCTTGAGGACAGCCTGTAGCTGTTCACATAGCCCATCTGTTAGGCTACATGGGGTATAACTCAATTTCATTAAAATTGGATAACCATATGAGTTTTGACCTCAGTATTTGAAGATAAAGTTTGAATCATCAAAATGTATACATTTCCTGAAGCTGCTCATAGAGCTCAATTTCTTAAGAATGAGATCAAATTGTTTGAATCACAGGCATAGTGAAACTTGTCTTGAAAGACCACCCTATATAGGGATGCCCAAATTATGGTCTTTTAAGACAGGTGGTCTTCCCCAGGAGATATGAATAAGATAAAAGGTACATTAAAGGGAGTATCCGGCACAGGTGACTGGTCTTTCTAGAGAGTTGGTTTGTCCTTGGAATGGTGGCTCAAGACAGAGAGCACGTACTGTGAGGCAGATATGTGTTTGCAGATCATTACGAGGCAATCACCTTGCCACATAGACACAAAATATCAGGTGCTTAAGCCCACTATACGGGTTTAATATCATCATGCAAGGACATTTTTGAGAGCCCGCAGGTCACCAAACCTACTACTCTGAAGTGCCAATAATGCATGCATGCCCCTCACTGCCTGGGCCGAGGTGACAGCGATGCATTATGCAGACCAGGGTGTGCCAAAACTACTGTGAGTTCACGATATTGCCTGAGCAGGTATTTTCCTCACAAGATTGATGGATGAGAATCCTCTGTGATCTGCTGTACATATCAGTAGCACGTGTTATCACCTGGACCAGCTAGGACTTGCTAATGGCCAAAGCCTGCACACTGCATGTGTAAACTGACAAATGTTGACAGCTGGGACACACCTTGCCAGGACTACAGTGTATATGGCCGCCCTGTTACCTCATGCCTCCTATATCTTTCCCTTATGTTTACAACCAAAGTGCTCAAAGTCCAAGCTCACACACCAAGTTGGCCTCACATGTTTTTAGAGTTAGACTGTCCAAGCTTTTCCAAATACACTCCAGCTTGTAATAGCATAGGAAATTTGCTATGAACTCCAATAGTGCAACTTCTACAATAATTTCCAAGCATACTGTACGTAGCTTGCACTATTTAGAAGTTCCAGGGTTTACCAGGATGCTACGCGCCAACAACTGCTAAAAGTACATGTATGGACTGTTTTTGACTGGGGTAAAAAAGAATAAATCCTCCGTGCACTATTAAGCATCAGCTGGCTATGTACATGTACCTTGCACTGAAGCACTAATACTGCATCAAGGGACCAAGTTATATCTGTACAACTGGTGCAGATGAAATGTAGAACATGAGCAGATGGCCATAGCAGCATTAGCTAATGGTACTGACAAACTTCCTGATCTCTGTAGTTACCTATAACAGGAATGACATCCGCACAAAGACCAAACCAATGGTGCTTTGATGTCCACAAGTTACTTCACCTCAATTTGCTCAATCAAGACATCAGAACAGTGAAGACAATGGACACTATATGTTTTCTCTCTCTCTCTCTCTCTCTCTCTCTCTCTCTCTCTCTCTCTCTCTCTCTCTCTCTCTCTCTCTCTCTCTCTCTCTCTCTCTCTCTCTCTCTCTCTCTCTCTCTCTCTCTCTCTCTCTCTCTCTCTCTCTCTCTCTCTCTCTCTCTCAAGCTCATCCAAAGAACCACAAACAAAAGTTGTAGAATATTAATTTATGCTAATTGGGGGCACTTGAAAAGTTTAAATGTTGAATATCTTTAAAATTATTATAAGTAGAGATGTTGTTCCAACTTCAATTCATAGCTTTGTGCTGTTGGCCTATTCAGTCTGTGTTCCCACAAACAAAAGCTGTAGAATTGGGATTTATACCTGTTTGGGGCTTCAAAATTGAAATGTTGAATATCTACATGTATCTTCAGAATTATTTTGCACAGATGTGCCATTCTGACTTCACATCCTAGGTTTGTCCATTATGAGATGCTAGTTTGATATTAAATGAACCATGGTACTCTGGTGATTGGTTGTTAATATATTGTATACTTAAAGTAGAACTTCAGTTGCTGATGGAGAAAAATATTATCTATTTTGAGTAGGTTCAGTTCTTTAAAGATTGGTTATGTCTAAGCATTAAACTTGCTATGGTTTATTATCCTTACACACTTTTTCTGAAGTAGAACAATTCTGGAGTTTTTATGTCCCCAGAGCAATACACCATATACATGTAGTTTACGTTTGGAAATAGTAATGAATTATATATTATTTGTAGGATGTTGCTAGGAAGATATTCTTCAAGTCTGTACATGGTTTTGGTTTTGGATGAGAGTTTATCCATATGGCTGTTCCAATTAAAGTGTCTGTCAGTAGTTTGTATTCCCAGGAAATTAAAGTCATTAACATGATTAATTATTGTGTTGTTTATTTGTATTTCAGGGATTGTTACTTGTTTTTAAGGGTTGTTGAAATTCGTGAATTTGGTTTTCTTTTCGTTTAAAGATAATTTGTTAAACTTCATCCATATATTTATTTTGTGTAATTTTTTATATTTAAAGTTAAACCTTGGGTTATGTCAGAATTAATTAGAGCTTGCAGAGTGCTGACTAAGATAGTGTCATCTACATATCATATTAAGGGCTTGAAAAGGTTAGATACAGAAGGTAAATCATTTATATAGATAATGAACAGCAGTAGATCTAAGATAAAGTCCTATTAAGGAACTCGCGTAAAAATGTCAAAAAGATCTGATTTCAAGTGACCCATTTCTATGTATTGCCTATCTATGATATGTTAAATAATTTTTGAGTAAACCTAGAGCAGTACCATTTATACCATAATATTGTAATTTATTTATTAATATCATGTGGTCTAATGTGTTGACAGCCTTAGATAAATCCATGAAAACACTAATTGGGATTTCTTGTTTATCTATGCTTTTTGATATCCTATCAATTAATGCAATAGAGGCTAGCTCTGTAGAGTGTAATTCTCTAAATCCATACTGATGGTCGTAGCATGGTGTGTATTGAAGTACTCATTCAGTTAATTAAAGATAACTTTTTTGACAATTTTTGAACAGCTTGGTAAGAGGGAAATAGGCCTGTAATTGTCAAAAAGGTCTGAATGACCCTTTTTAAATAGCGATATGACTTGAGCTATTTTTAGGTTATCAGGAAAAGTTCCTGTGACAATTGACTGCTTGAGTAAATAGATATGATATCACTAATTTCATTTGTATGCTTTTAATAGTTTAACAGATATAGCATCATGACCACAACTTGTTTTGGGTTTTAATGAGTCAATGGTATTAATTACAGTGTCTTTTGTTACTCGTGTAAATGCAAAATTGTGTACACAGGGGATGCGCAAGTAAAATTTGACTTCTTTTTTTGCTTTATTCAGTACTTCTTTAATATTTTGCCATGTATCTTTTATTGTGAAACAGGAAGTGTAATAGTTTTCTTAGCTTGTTTAATATTATTTTTAAGAACATTGTTGTAAGTGTGTAAATTAATTTTATGCTGATTATATTCTTCTATTTCAACAGGGGTCTTTTTGAGTGGTTCTTTGTACATTCTGTCCTAGTTTGCTATAGATATTATAAAATGCCCTGAGTTATCCAGCCAGATTTTTATGCTTATGTTTGTTAAACATTGCGATTTTGGAATTTGAAGAGAAATTATTTTCCATAGCATATTTGCATACACCTTTGAGTAAATTATAGTTTTCAGTTGGATTTGAAGTAGGATTTTTATCAATTTTGTTTAATAGGTCAGATGGTCTTATTTTTTGACAAAAATTATTGAAAGATTCTGGATTGGTAGTTTAGGATTGGATTCATAAACTTTACCACAAACAAGAGACATGAAATATGGAAAATGATCTGATATGTTGCATGTCAAAATTCCTGTACAAGGAGAGTACAAGTGTTTCAGGTTTGTTAGTTTCAGAAGCAAATTGTCAATTACAGTGCCATGTGTTTGAGGTAATCTAGTAGTATTGTTATCTGTGGGAAGAAACTGAGGGAAGTGATTGTGTGAAAATAGGTGTTTACAATATTTTTTTCATTAATTTTAAGTAAATCTGTGTTAAAATCTCCTGCAATTATTGCTGGACTATTTCTATTACTCAGCACTTCAAGTTTTAGAGTGAATTTATTTATAAAGGAGTTATAATTGTCAATTATGTCTCTGGGAGGTCTATGCACATTACCAAGTACAATCTTTTTTTGTATGAGACTACTTTCAGTTTCAATAAACTGACCATCTCATATGTCTGACGGCTTATATATTGTTTTATTTTTATATTTTTAACACTCTTTTAACTCATTCCACCCTAATGACGCTTTTTCCCACTAATATGTAAACATTGTCTTCTAATTGTATTTTACTAATTTAGGGAGTATTTTTCAAAATTTTGGATGAAACTTGAATGGAAGATCATTCCAAATTATATGCCCATGGTCAACAGAACAATGCGCCCAGAGTGTGCCAAGGAAAGCTGTTGACTCGGTCTTCTCTCAGGGTGGAATGTGTTAAATCGATAGCAAGTCCACCGTGTGATGAACAGTTGTAACCTTGACAAATTAAAGGCCACAGACCACAGTTATAAATCCTTCTATTTTTCATATTAGCATTTTTCAGTCTGAGAAATCAGCATTTTGGTATTTTGAAATTCCGTGAAAGGCATTTAACAGATAAAAATGTCAGAAAAATATGGAAGGATTTTTGTCATACAATTCCCAGCTCGTTAATTTGTGATAATTGCAATACGAAACAACACCTGGATGTCCGCTTTATACAGGTGTATGAACTCTGCTCTTGCCAGGGTCACATCATTGTCCTTCCCCACCATAAAGTGCCCACCTGGCCTGGAAGACAGTGCACCTATATGACCACCAATGAAGCAACTCTGCGATGCAGCAAACCTGACTTAGCTAACTTTATTTAAGCAGAAGCTACAGCATGCTGAAAACACAGTATTTTCACAATTACGGACTATCTCCGTTGGGATGCGCAACCAGCCAATCACAACTGTAGTCTGTAACCTAAATTATACCTATCCAGTTCAAAGAGATAGGTTTCAGTTGAATCTGACTGCCAGGTTTCTTGGATACAGATTGCACCCACAGGCACAGATCATTATTATCATCATTAGTATCAACTGAGCACAATTTAAGCTGAATATCGTGAATTGGTTAGTTTTTGTTTTAGAAAATTGACCAAATTGTTAACGTTAAAGTAGATAGAAATGTTAACTAAGTTCATCCTGGTTTTTGTTTTCCTCAAAGCCATGCAGCTAGTACTTTGATATTACACATGATCGTGGTCCCCTTGGAAGGTCAGACTTGGGCAGTATATGTGCATGTGTGACCTTGAGATCATCCCCACAGTCCCAGATCATTATTATC
Organism: Hermodice carunculata; assembly: GCA_964020975.1. NCBI lineage: Eukaryota > Metazoa > Annelida > Polychaeta > Eunicida > Amphinomidae > Hermodice > Hermodice carunculata. The sequence continues at coordinate 75,759 of CAXHWN010000975.1, read as the reverse complement.
ATCATTAGTGTCAGCTGAGCACAGGGCCATCATGGGCCTCTTGTTCTTAAATGTCGTGTTTTCTGCAATGTAGGTTTTCCAATTTCAATTTGATTTTGAATGCACAAGGCAATGACTTTTCTTCGTGGGCACACAGGTAGATTTGCTTTGAAGCAAACCTTCTTTTCTAGTTAGTGTTATGTCATCAGAACAGTGAATGGCTTGTACAACATAAAGTTTACACGTATGTCTCTGTGGTCCTGCCCGTAATACCACACACATCAAACAAAAATAGAGCATTGAATCACAGGGTTTAATTGGCCACAAAAAATTAGAAATCGTTCGGTCTGCTTATTTCAACATGAACTGTGGGTCAGTTCCTTATGGACACCATATGTACTTGTGTATATATAATTTCTAACTTCTCATGTGTAATGGAGCCTTCTCCACAGATCTTCTAACAACACAGTGACGGAACATACATAGCATGATGAAGAATGGCCAGGCAATTCACCAACTACATGATGTAAGTGCCATTTACATCAAGGGTGGAAGTATAGATGTTTTTTCATTCTAAAAATATACCTGTCTTGTGCTGAGCCCTGGGGCCCATCCATTTTGAGGCCCAAATATTCGTTGACACTGGGGATACATAAAATGTCCATGCCTACAAGCATATATATCTGTGGGACTCAATTTTGTTACTAATTATTAGATGAGAACTTTTTTTTTTTTTTCATTATGAGGAGAAATAATGCATTGGTGTAACAATTAAGATCATGGTGTGGGTGTAGCAGGTTAAGAACACTAATAAGTGCTTTATTTTACTCTGTTTTTAATAAACTTTAAGAACCACTTTCAGGGCTGACAAGTTACAAATCTGGGCATTCTGAAAAGTTGACATGCTCAGCATGCACTAAATTGATCAGTGTTATATATGTTTATAGCTTTACATGTAGGTTGTTTATTGAATCCAGGAAATCTAATCATTCATCTTTAAGCCCCATGGGGTACTTCTGTGAACAAATTTGAGCAAATTACTATTTCCAGGCAATTTTTGAGATATCATGGTAACAAAAATTGTGTGGACAGGTGAAATAACAGACAACCCAAACATGTGGTCCTTTTGTTGAGCCATGGAGGCATCAGATATGCCCTGTAGGTGTAAAATAAGACAGAAAGGAAGAGGTGTTATGCCGTTTGACAGGTGGAATGAAACTGGAGCTCAAATGGCAAGGAATAAATGTCCTTGTACTTGTTTGTCTGAAAGCTGCAAGGCGTGTCTGAAGTCAGTGGTATTCTGTCACACCAATGAAAGCATTGTTCCCAGAGGCCAGACAAACCATGGACTTTTAGTAATGAGACAAAATGTGTTGGTACATGTATTTGAATGATAATTCTTTGTATGAAGAATCTGGGAACACTATCTTCATCCTGAATCTAGGGATATAAGTATTTTGGTAAATGCAATTTCATCCTAAATCTAGCTTATTAATATTTTGGTCGATGCAATCTTCATCCTAACTCTAGGTTATTGATATTTTGGTAAATGCAATCTTCATCCTAAATCTAGGTCATTAATATTTTGGTAAATGCAATCTCCATCCTAAATCTAGGTTATTAATTCTTAGCTATAGGTAAATGCAAATTTCCTGGTAAATGAGGGTAAAGGAGAGGCCAATCAGGGCCTGTTCATATATGGAGGCAGTGAATCTATTATTGAGCAGAGAGGTAGATGATTGGATTACTGATATGTACCACAGACTTAACCTTTACTCAGTAGTCATCCTGTCCACCCATCTCTTGTCGTCATTCCTAGGGCCCGCACAAAGTCTCATTTTTGGGGCAGTACTCTCATGCATGGAAGGAAAATCTTGGTGTTCAATCCACAGCTGTGCAGTGTGTATGGGCCCCCACCAGCATTGAGGATAAGCAATGGAAGGTTCACAAGTGCATCTCTGTGGCAAGATAGCACGAATCTTATGTGCTTCCATATAATGGCTCAAATTCATGTCATGGAAATTCTTGGCCTGGCGTGCCAATGGAGATGGAAATTTTATGAGCATTCTCCTCTCCAGCTGATTGTCTGACCTGTGCACACCACTGACTGCTGGAGACCCTTAACATTATATGAAGTTATGTGGTGTTTCTACCTGACCTGTATTATGGTAAATCATTGCGCGATCCTTTATGACTTGATTGAATTAAGTGGCACTTTCATTTTGGACAGTGATAATAATTTGTGCTGTTCTTTTGAGCTTATGGCTAACTTTATGACTGAAACAATTGTTAGCAAAATGTCATGTAAACAGGTACATGTACCAAAACAAATAAGTTAACCAATTATCAAGTCTTGCTATAACCATAGAGATCAATTCAAAAGTTAAATTTTATAAAGTTAAGAAAGATTTAGTTTTATACTATAATTTTTTTCAGACAGTTTATAAAATCTAAACCAACTGCCAGATGTTGATGTGTGAATCCAGCTAATGCAGACATGTTGTGTCCACCATTTTGTCCAATGGCACTTAAAGTGCTGGAGGGTATTGTTTTCCCCTCTGTCTGTCCGTTAGTCTTGTCAATGTTACCGCAATATCTAAAAAAATATTCACCTTAGCTGTACCAATTTTTTGTCACAAAAGGACCTTATGATGGACCAGGTTCCTCTGATAATGTTAAAACCTTTTTATGAAACTTTTAATGTATTCATTTGAAGGCTATCTGAGTGGTATCAACCCTGACGACATTACCGTGATATCAAAAAAATATTGACCACAGCTTTACCAAATTTTTATCAGATATGTTTATTATGATGGACCAGGTTCCTATTTGTAACGAGTGTCTTTTGATTATTTTTTTACCTTTTTATGAAACTTTTAATCTATTTATTTGAAAGCCATCTGAGTGGCTTCAACCCTGACATAACTGCAATATCTCAAAAAATATTGACCACAGCTTTACCAAATTTTTATCTGAGATGTGTCTTATGATGGACCAGGTTCCTATTTACAAGCAACTTCTGATTTTTAAACTTTTTATGAAACTTCTAATGTATTTATTTCAAATCTTTCATTTCTTAGACAGCAATATGAAAATGTATGCAAAGTATTTTACTGCAATCTTCCCCCCGCCCCGAAAAAAATGCAGAATTGAGAAAAAAAAAGAATTATGGGCGCTGAGAGTAATCCATTCTCTGAATGCTGTTTTTGAAAGGAGTATTAAAAATATGCCAATTAGTGCTTGCAATTAATTATGCCCCCCCCCCCCGCCCCGAGGGAGGAGGGAGCGTATAGCGATTACTTTGTCTGTGTATTTGTGTGTCTGGGCTGACAGTTTTCACATAATAAATCAAAAAGTTTTTTTGCATAGGGCTTTCATATTGTACATGCTTATAGCCCTGCTTAAGGTCTTATATGAGTTTGAAGATGGGTGGCCTTGACCCAATTCCCAAGGTCACAGAGCCATTTTAGTGAATTTGGTTTTCATGCAATAAGCTGAAAAGTGTAATAATGTAGACATTTCTTATTGCACATGATTTTAATCCTACATAAGATCTGAGACAAGTTTGAAGATGGATCACCTTGATTCAAATCCAAAGGTCACAGCACGGGGGGGGGGGGGGGGGAGGGTATAGATCCAGCAACCCCTGATTGTGTTTTAATTTCAGTATTGAAATTAAATAGTTTTTCTTAATTACCTTGCACATTAATTTGCAACTGAACCATCATCAAATTAACTTAGCATAAATCCAGCAAATGACCAGTGGTAACTTGACATCACACATAAATCTGAAAACAAAAACAAAAGACCCCCCCCCCCCCCGGAAATCAACCACCAGCACTTACCCAGCAGTTTTCCAGCAATTTCCCATATGTAAAATTTCTGCAAGTTTTCAGGACATAGGGCCCACTGTACTGGTTACCATTGGTTATTATGCACCCCCCTAATGGAGGAAGGGCATATAGAAAGTGCTTTTTCCATGCGTCCGTGTGTCCATGTGTACGTGCATCCGTCCAGCCGCATTTCATGTCTGGGTTATAATCTGCTTGTCCTTCAATTTAGATTAATGAAACTTTACACATAGGCGCATCTGGACATAAAGGTGTGTCATGAACCAAAATTAGGTCACTGGGTCAAGTATCTGGGTCAGTGACATATCCTTGTAAAATTGTGTCCGGGCTATCATTCCTTTACTGGTAAACTTAGTTTCATGAAACTTGACACACACAAATATCTTGACCTAAAGGTGTGTCACTAAACAAAAGTAGGTCGCTAGGCCAAGTATCTGGGTCTCCACTATTCGTGTCCGGGCTATAATTCGCTTGTCCTTCAACTTAGAATAATGAAACTCTACACACAGGTGCTTGTGGACTTAAGGGTCTGTGATGTACTAAATGTAGGCCACTAGGTCAAGGATCAGGGTCACAGTAACATTCTTGTAAAATCATGTCAGGGCTATATTTCCTTTACTATTCAACTTAGTTTCACGAAATTTTACACACACATTTTGACCTGAAGGTGTGTCATAAAATAAAAGTAAGTCATCAGGTCAAGTATCTGGGTCACGGTGATACATTCATGTACATGTGTAAATTTACATTACACTTGATGCCTAATATATAATTCTGTTGTCCTTTGACTTAGAATCATGAAACTTTACACACCTGGGTATCTTTACACAAGAGTTTGTCATGCATACAAGTAGGTCAGTAGGTCAAGTTTCTGGGTCATGATGATAGCACATTTTTTATTGACTCCAGTTGTTCCAAAATGAAACCAGTGATTAGCAAGGTTATAAATAAGGCGGCAGTGGCATGGATCTAGCAATCTCTGATTGCCTTCTAATATTTGTTATACATGTAAGCTTCTGGTATATAGAATATGTACCTGTATCAACAGAGTATCATGGAAATGAAAAGACACAAATGCAATGGGTATCAGGCATGGGTAGTAACCCACTGGCTTGCTGTCTTCCTGACATGCCAACTTACTGCCCATTCACTGGCTGACTCACCTCATTCACATGCCCCTTGATGCCCATCCTCTCATACGGTAAAAAAAAAAAAAAAAAAAGAAGACAGAAAACATTATAAGCCTCATTCAAAGTTGCCAGAAGTTTGAGTTTTTAGTCTGATTCAGTGCAGAATTTGGTTATTTTGTAGCATGTTTGGTCTACACATGTTGTATTCATATAAAACAGTGGCAAAAGGAGCAAGCCTGACTATAATGAACCCCTCTTGCTTAGAAAAGACGAAAAGACATGACAGGTGTAACATCGTGAAGCCCACTGCTTGTCTGTCAGGTGGAGCACCACTATGGGCTGAGGAGTGAAGATACAAGACACAACACTATCCACCAGGCAGAGAGCAGGTTCTTAAAAGTTAACAATGATCAAATTAACTTTCAGAACATATAAATTACCAGTAGGATTACATGTGCATTGTTATTACCAATTATATGAAAACCCGCTGGTACTTTCAGACCTGTATCCACTATCTGAGCAACCTTCTCAACTAAGCTCCATCTTTGACCCAGTGGCTGCAGGATCTAGGTGCCTTGGCCCAGTGCTGCTACTTAATTCATAGCCTTGGGGTGACAGTGTCTGATACAATATTCCTATTCTGGGGGCCCTCCACTGCCCACAACTAGCTTCAAGGCTTTGTATTTACATTTTTAGGTAATGTTCACATTGGAAAGTCCCATTATATATTGTACATTACATTCATTTGACAGATCAACCTTTCCTTTAAGGATGGACGTCTGGTTCAGTGCTTTTTTGAGGGTGCTAGAGAAGATTCTATCAAAAAACAATCAATATACATGTACATAAATGCTGCCACAGACTATACATTTTTGGAAAGCTAACAAACTGCTTACTCCTTTTCTCTTACTGTCTTGTGTGTTTGTTGTTGTGTTTTCATACAGCAATTGTACTAAGTTCCAACTTCTTTTTCAAAGAACCTTGCAGAAACTTTTTGTTTTGTGATGTAAAGACCTTAAATTTGCAGCAAACTTTTTGCAACAATGTAAACTGCAAAAGCATGTCTCATTTTGTGTGATTTATGTGTTGTTACGGTGCTATTCACCTTTGGAGTTGCATCAATGATACTCACTCAATACATCAAAGGGACCAGACTTCGACTTATTCTCCTAACAAAACTACACATCTTATTGAAAATCGGAGACATGCTTTTTCAGAGCAATATAGACAATCAGAAAACTGCACGTACTTGAAGCAGGGAGGGTACAAGAGATCTTTCAACATGGTTAGCTACAAACAGTGTGTGTGTACAATATGGGGGTCAATACAAACAGTGTGTGTGTACAATATGGGGGTCAATACAAACAGTGTGTGTGTACAATATGGGGGTCAATACAAACAGGGCAAAGATCAACCGAAAATTTAGAGCAGAAAGAGCCAAATCTTAATTTGCTGGAGATTCAGTTTTCTCTTTGTGTGTGTCTGTGGACTAGTATTAGCCATTGGCCACAGGCTAACAGAAATGAGATTTGGCTAAAGACTTTGCCATCTTATAGCCTGGCTAAAGAGATTTTGAATTTTGTTACATCTGATTGAAGAATGTAGTGTCTGTGTGCCTCACCTGTACAGCTATGTACCTGAGGCATATACATGTACATGTATGTCAATAGATAGATCTCATCTACAATTCTGATTCAAATTGTTATTCATTACTGTTGAAATCACCCGCAAACACTGAAGCAGACGACATTTGATTATTGGCTGGTTTTGGCGACTTGAAAAAAGAAAGGGGGGTGGGGGGTGGGAGTGAATTTGAAAGCATTTATGAAAACAGTGGCTTGATTAATTCTCTGCTGACAAAATGGACACAATGTAATGCCATGCAGCAAATGAAAATAATGTTTATTCTTGTGAGGACAAAATGTCTTTGTGGAATAATTTGGACAATTAAGTCTGAAGCAGAATGTGGCAAGAAAAAAAGTCAAAACTGACTTCATTCTGTTTGAATGACTGAATATTTGAGCATACATGCATTGCTAATTTAATTTAAGTTTATATCAATATGATTAAACATTATTGAATTGAAGATTATTCTTTCAACTTAAATGGTAACCTTTTTCTTGTTAGATTAATTCGACAACTTCACTCATGTCAAAGAGATCTGTGGACTCATTCTTAACTCATTCCACCCTGATGACGCTTTTTCCCGCTAATATCTAAATGTCGTCTGCTAATTGTATTTTACTAATTTAGGGATTATTTTTCAATATTTTGGATGAAACTTGCATGGAAGATCATTCCAAATTATATGCCCATGGTCAACAGCTTTCCTTGGCGCGCTCTGGGCGCATTGCGCCCAGAGCGCGCCAAGGAAAGCTGTTGACTCAGTCTTCTATCAGGGTGGAATGAGTTAAGTGAGGGCTCAATGAATGTATGAGGTTTCCACTCATGGGTTTACAGAGGTCTTAATTTGTTCAATCCCATCAGAATCCCTCCTCCCACTAATGTGATAGGTCTCCTTTACAATTCTCACAAAAATGTTTTCTGTTAATGAAGACGTCCAGTCCCAACATCAAAGGAGAGAAGGGCTTACATCAGGGTGCCTATGTCTGATTGGAACAGGAATGGATTAATCTTGGTGGGTGTGGAATCAGGCAAAAGGAGTTTAAATTGTAATAATAATATTGTGTATATGCATTCAGATAGGCTCCATAAAGTGCTGGCTTGTAACAGTGCAATCCTCGACCAGAGTAGGATGTTGTGAGACTGAATGTAGTGATACTCTCTTATGTACATGTACATGTACCATTGAGTTTACTCTGTGAGCCTGTCAAGTCACCACCTATATGGGCTACATGTATATATTCACAGGCTCTTGGTGACATTTTATCTAGTCTTGCAGTATAAAAATGTCCATTGTATGCTGGCAGTTGTGATGTGTGGTGTGGTGTTACCAGCAGACAAGCCGTCATGCGTCAAGCAGTCTTTATCATATATATCGGTCTCTTGCAGTCAGTTTTTCCTTGCATATTTGATGTGTCAAAATGCAGTCCATGCACCGATGATGGTCATATCACATGGAAGGAATTAATCCTCATTTGTACCTGTATTTATCAATATTTTATCTTTGTTGCACCAGCCATATGACAGTTTTTAACTCTGCAGACTTGACAGTCAGCAGAGGTTATGAAACCTGGTCGCATCTGTCATCCATCTCACTTATCAGTCCATTAGAATTTTTACTTGTTTTATATCTGAAAAGCCATTGCATGTCGAGGTTTCGAGGTCCTCTAGCTACTAAGTTTGTGAAGGAGATGATGATGCAAAAGTTTTCTTTTTTTTATGAACTTTTATTTATTTATTTGTTTGTTTATCTGAATCCGGATTTTTCTTCTTCTGAGTAACTGCTTGGTTAATTGCTTTGATATTGCATACAGAGTCACTGGGGGGTTATATAATTAACATTTTGGCCACCAGGTGGTGCTGTGATTTTTTGTTTGTTTTTATGTGAAGTTTTATGGGTTAGGCTATTTTAGACTTCTCCAGAACGATTGAACATAATTGCATGAAATTTTATCAGAATATAATCTAACTAAAGATGATGCAACTGAATGGAAATAATGGGTTTATGTGAAGTTTTGATGGAATTATGGTATATCCAGCTTCATGATCATGTGTCAGTAAGTGCTAACGGTAACATTACATAGGAGTTAATATAACAGTAGTATACAGTACATGTATTGCTATATTATCATAACTGTTGTAGGGAATACTTTGCTTTTACACACATACATATTAGATGTTGCCACTCCTGGGTGGACCCTAACTACATGTAAATTGTGAAGGAGATGATGCGATACAATAATTATACATCCTCTGACAGGGGATGTATATACAATTGTATACATGTTGTGTTAATAGAATTTAAGCATTGTGCTGACACAGCAAATCTGGCCTGATATCTTGATTATGGTGGGTCATGATTACCATTAAACATGAACAGGAAAGTATGGATGGGGTTCTTTTGGTGTTGTTTGTTTTGATCTTGAGTGACCCTAAAAGTTCAAACTGATATAGTGGCTTTTATATATATATATATATATATATATATATATATATATATATATATATATATATATATATATATATATGTTTCAATATATATTTGTTTCAATTGTGGACAAAACATCGTAATTTCATGTACTCTAACGTATAGCCCTCATGCGCATCTTAATGTATCTGTTTATTTGAATTATTAGTGACTTATAAGCCCAAGAGGGCTGGGTACAATATTGTTTGAAAATTGTATTTATTTTTGATTATGTATGTACAAGTCACTTTAATAAAAAAATACCATACCATACCATATATATATATATATATATATATATATATATGTATCTGAGTGGCGCGTCTGAGTGGTGTCAACCCTGACGACATTACCGTGATATCTCAAAAAATATTGAACACAGCTTTACCAAATTTTTGTTAAAGATGCATCTTATGATGGACCAGTTCCTATTGAAAACCAGCATCCTCTTATTATTTTTAAAACTTGTTTCGAAACTTTTGAAGTATTTATTTGATGGCAGTCCGGGTGATGCACAGTACAGCAGTCTGTCACCAGAAATTGCTCCAAGAACATACCCAAGCTCTTCCATTTCATAGACATTACAGTATGGAAATTGTATGAAAAGTGGGCACCACTTAGGGTAATCGGTTCTCTGAATGCTATTTTCTCACAAGGGGGACTTGAGTTTAACTAATATGTTTTGAGATGAGTTGGCTCAGCATAGCCATGCTCCCCCGTTCCATTTGACTACATGTATGTAAACAATAACAAGCAACCATGCGGGGTGTACTTGTATATGTCATCAAGTCCTGCATATTTTGAGTCTGAAAGTTTTTTCATTTCATTCTTTGTATACTGACTTGAATGATTCTTTGTTTGGTTTTAATATTTTTGACAGAAAATATCTGTAATTTTTTATTGTCTTTTTTGCACTTTTGACCAAAGGCTGAATCACACTGGATGCAGGAGCAGGCCAAAACATATTACACAACATGCAGCAAGAAGATCTTGTTGATACGCGAGAAGATTCATCAGTGACTAATGTGCATTTTGAACCATGATGAGGAGATCAAGGGACAGTGGAAGAATATCTACCCAAAAAAACTAATAGTTCTGCACATCGAAAGTGCAAGTAATATGAAAGCAGCTTTCCTAGACCTTGAAATAGAAATAGAAGACAAACAGTATATGAAAAATCTATTTGACAAGAGCCAACAGTTGAATGTTGACATTATATCACAACCTGATCTAACAGGAAATATTACTGAGAATCAAGGGTTGAAAGTTTGCATTGGCCAAGTTGTAAGAATTGCTTATAGTAATCAACACTGACAAATGATTTCATTAATTGAATCTGTATTCTAGGTGACAAGCTTCAGCATGAAGGAACAACTTAGGCAAGCTGGGGAATACTCCACTGGACTGTTCCCAGGGGTATGACACAATAATAAAAAAATACAAAACCAGCGCTAGCACATTGATCAAATTATGTCCGAATGAATGTATGAAAAGGACATAGGGTGAGTTTTGAATGTAGTGGTGGTAAGAGAGAGCGCCAATAAGATGAAACTCATACGGAAACATGGCGCCACTGTGAGGGCCCGCATGTAGAGCACATCTTAACATAAAGAAATTACGGTTCGGAACCGGAATGGCGTGATTTTCCTCCCATTAATTACTTTCAGATTCATGCGCTTAAGAAATAGAAATAAGGAAAGGTGGGAATGCAAATAACCCTATGCATAATTACTTTAAATAAAGTATGAGGAAAATATTATTGGAAATATAACTATACTGGTATGTTTCTCCTCCTGGTTCACTTTTCGATGTAAATGATTAAGGTGTTTTATACAGTTTTGACAAGAGTCCAATGTCAGCAATGGTACACAATGGAGAACTATGAAACCTGAAAAACAACTGTTTATATATGAAAGAGGCAAAGTACTTGCCAGTCATGTCCAAGGTAAATGTGGGGTAAATTAAAAAAAAAAAAAAAAACAGTGGGAATTATTGACAGTAGTTACAATGTAAAAGGAAACCAGCTTACAATGTCCCATGTAATAATTTGTGAAAGTAGGTTATGTGTATCCCAAACGTCAGATGAGAGCCACCGGGGCCGTTTAGTTCTCCTCAATGATTGACGAGCAGCAGGTGTTAAGCCATTGTCCACAGGATCAGGATCAGGTGGATGAATTAGAGCGGTAGGTGGTAGGTCTGTTTCCCCAATGTCTGAATCTGAGTCACTAGATGAATCCGGTCCACGGTATGGTCCTGTTGAGGGTGGCTGTAGAATGGTAGATGTACGTGGGAAACAGTCAGACTTGTGCTCATTATAAAGCTTGGCACGAAACTGATTCTTTGTAAATTTCCCTATTTGGCATGAATTATCTGAAACAGCAGCCACCAAATACTTGTCACGGGAATGAGTCTTGTCTTTATCTTATCTTATCAAATGTAAGCATTCATATTAGCAGCGGCAATTGTCAAAGTTAATTCTGATAAAGGCCCACCCTCTGGTTTTAGACACAACAGTTTAAGGCCAAGTTCTCCGATTGCATGGTCACAGGATTTTTGTCCATATTTTTTACATTGCCAATGTTGCGTGCAATGCCGTATGTGTGTAAAGTGGTGTCTTGTTGGAGGGCCACAAATCCTGGGACAGCTGGGTCAACATGGATACGAATACCAGAGTCTCCTAAACAGCGGACCTCAGCACACATAAAAACTATGGCTTCTCATTGGTCAGAATGCTTTCCACTAGGAACGATTCTGGTCAGTGTAAAGGAGGAGACAGTTTCTCTCAGTACCAAAACAAGTTGTTTATTACACTTCACAACATCCATAGCAAAAGATGATCCAATATGTGTGGGAGGGTTGCATGTAGTTTGTGTCTCCAGATGCTTTGGGAATGATTTCATGGACATGCCCTGATGACATTTAGAGGTAACCTATTGGATGATGTATCTAGATCCACTGCAAAGAAATAGCTTGATATGAGACGTTTAAGTTGGTATGCCGAAGGGTAGTTAAAATGAGTATGTAAAGCGGTCAATAGGCCATAGACAATGCATCGAAGTACTACAATGCAATCCCGAGGGCACTGAATTTGGGAGTTTTGTCAGACAACAAGTAATCCATCATGGGCAATAAAGATGCACTGTACAGTTGTATGTAAGGTTTAACGTTGGGAATATTAGTCCCCTTCTTGAAGGGTCTGGTACCTTGCGCAAGGTGGGCATGTACTCAGCGGATCTAGGTCTGGGCATTTTAATTGTGTATTGTGCCGTATGCTGACCTATAGCTATTAGTGAAAGCTAGGGAAGGGAGTACAACCATCACACACATATCCTGAATGGAGAAAGATCTTCTTGTTTAGAGTTGCAAAGTCAAAACCAAAGTCACTGAACCACATCTCTGATAAATATTATAGGAACATATCTGTGCCATCAACATGATTGAATGGCATATTGCATTCTGAAGACAGGAGGGACATAACCAGTTATTATCAGCCGAGTTAATTTCTGGCAGGCATTTTAAATGATTATGATACGAACATGAGGTACATTTGATTTGGATGCTATTTTCAATGTTCACCCTTTTTGTTACAGGTAGCAAGCACAAACTGTCATGTTACACGCATGGAAACATATTTACACATGAACCAGTATCTATGAGCACATTAAAGTATAACATGAATGATCATGAGACCTTCCCTGTGAGAAGCTACCCTCAGAAAAAAAGTCATTGCAGATATTATCTGAGGGAGTAAGTATAGAGTTTTCAATATCAGGATGCTGAGAGATTAAAACCTGTGACTAAAACCATGTAAACAAGAAGATGGGATTCAATACAAATACATGCAGTTGGAAAGAAAGGTGTTCTATAAGCTTTGAAGTGCTCCATAACCAAGCATTGAAAAAAAGGAAAGAAAATTAAAGTATATGAGGAAGCATATTGTCCATCATTGTATGCAGATGGTGAGTCTTAACATATACCAAACTTGGTAAGTTTGTGATACTAATATTAGAGCAATTTGACCATTCATCTTTGGTACTCCAGACAGACTGGAGCCGCCTTTGTTTCATTCATCTTTGGTACTCCAGACAGACTGGAGCCGCCTTTGTTTAATTCATCTTTGGTACTCCAGACAGACTGGAGCCGCCTTTGTTTCATTCATCTTTGGTACTCCAGACAGACTGGAGCCGCCTTTGTTTAATTCATCTTTGGTACTCCAGACAGACTGGAGCCGCCTTTGTTTCATTCATCTTTGGTACTCCAGACAGACTGGAGCAGCCTTTGTTTCATTCATCTTTGGTACTGGAGCCGCCTTTGTTTAATTCATCTTTGGTACTGGAGCCGCCTTTGTTTCATTCATCTTTGGTACTCCAGACAGACTGGAGCCGCCTTTGTTTAATTCATCTTTGGTACTCCAGACAGACTGGAGCAGCCTTTGTTTCATTCATCTTTGGTACTGGAGCTGCCTTTGTTTAATTCATCTTTGGTACTGGAGCCGCCTTTGTTTCATTCATCTTTGGTACTCCAGACAGACTGGAGCCGCCTTTGTTTAATTCATCTTTGGTACTCCAGACAGACTGGAGCCGCCTTTGTTTAATTCATCTTTGGTACTCCAGACAGACTGGAGCTGCCTTTGTTTAATTGATCTTTGGTACTCCAGACAGACTGGAGCCGCCTTTGTTTAATTGATCTTTGGTACTCCAGACAGACTGGAACCGCCTTTGTTTAATTCATCTTTGGTACTCCAGACAGACTGGACCAGCCTTTGTTTAATTCATCTTTGGTACTCCAGACAGACTGGGGGAGCCTTTGTTTCATTCATCTTGGGTACTCCAGACAGACTGGGGGAGCCTTTGTTTCATTCATCTTTTGTACTTCAGACAGACTGGAGCCGCCTTTGTTTAATTCATCTTTGGTACTCCAGACAGACTGGGGGAGCCTTTGTTTCAGTGGACACATCAGCACCCGTACAGTTGATGGCAAAGTGATAACCAGATGATGGAAAGAGCTGCGCCAGCCAAACTTGCTGTCAGTCCCTCTATAGCAGGGTGTGAATGGTTTTGGAAATAAGTGACTCTGACCTTATTTCGTGTTACATATTGGTCCAGTATTATGTCAGTCTTATGCTGTGTGCAGTGTAGCTGTGATAATGAATTCGAAGGGAGGAGCTGTAGCCAAGGGGTTTCTAGGGCATTGGTCACTTTTTTGTATTTTTTTTGGTTTTTAAATAAGTAGTTTTGACAAATGATACCATCTTTTAAGCACTTGAGGTCTCCCTCCTCTTCAATAATTGTTTTCCTTATTGCAGTATCTGTCAATAAACTTTGACTGCAGTAGATGACATCCAGGTACATGTACATGTACTTTGATTAACTAAGAGAGTTACCTTGTTTGACTGCAGATGGCACCACTCATCATGGGCTCTGTTACAAGGAGAGCCATCTGGAGGGTTCTCTCCTCTGGCTCCTCCCATTGTTCAGAGGGTCAACAGGAGCAAGAAATTATCCATGGCATCACCATTTCCTGGTGCTGGAACATGGGACCTATCTGTTTCTTCTGATAAATCATTGGAGTATACATTCCTTGATATTATTTTTCTCATCAGCAGTGTTGGAATCCAATTTCCATTTTTTGTAATTGATTGTTGGACGTTTTAGCTCAGCTGACTTACCAGTCAGCTGAGCATATGGTCCTCCATCTATTGTTATCTGTCATGTATTCATCAACAATTTCACATTTTTGACTTCTTCTCAAAAGCTGTTTGCCAGATTCACCTCAAACTTTGTGGGGATGTACATGTCCAGGGCTTTTTGGATTTTTTTGTTCTGTTTATGTTCTGGTAAAACTTTAAAAAATCTTCTCCAAAACCACCAAGCTTTGAAATTGCACAGGACTCTTCTAGAGACCCCAGTCCTTAATTTGTTCAACAGGTGGCACTGTAATGTTTTCTACTTTTTAACAAATTTGTGTATGCTTTTGACTTCTCCAAAACTGTCACTCATATTGATCTGAAACTCAGTGGATGTATAACTTGTGGGAGGCTGGGTTATACACAATGGTTCACTAGGTGGTCATACTCTGGCTCCCTGATTTTTAAAAAATTCTTCAATTTGTGTTCTGGTTGGTTAATGCATACATCCCTATTTATTGATTAATCTGCAAGTCAATAGGAATTGCAAATGGAAATTTGCCTTTTTGACTTCTCCAAAACTTTCAACCAGAATCACTTCAAACATGGTAGGGATGTACCTTTGAGCAGTCTCTACCAAGTACGTACAATGGTCATGCTCCAATGATTTTGAGATTTTTTACAAATTTACTTGTTCATTTTTCAGTAAAGTCTTCTCCAAAACTGCCAAGCCAGTTGATTTGAAATTGTATAGAGACACTTCTGGGGACCTCTAACCTGTAATTTGTGCAATAGGTGGCACTGTGAATATTTTTTTTTAAAGAATTTCAAGTGATATATCATATGTAAAATTTTCTGAGGGACAAATATGAAAGATTTTGTCCTGAGGAACTCCATGTGGGAATTTAGGACAGGGAAGTATTTTCTATACATGTATGTAGATACTCAGTGAATCCAGTGCAGGAAAATATTATGTGAGGGTTAACTTGGGAAAGTAAAGGCTTGAGAATATGAAGGATACACTGTAGGTTACAAAAACCACCGAAATTGGTGTTCAAGTGATTGTATGTTGACTTACAAAAAAAAAAAAAGCACTTTTTAGGCCAGATGTGGAGACTTTGAAAGTTGGATCTTACTTAGTCTGTGAGAAATCTTGTTACATACTTGAATATGATCATGTCTGTCATTGTGTGGTTTCAGGACCAGCCCACAGATTGGTGGTCACAGTAATACCTGGGTAAGTTTTGGTCTTTGTCTCTTCCTGCATACACAGTTGACATACATGTACACTGCTGTACTGATAACCTAGCTGGCGAGGCTTATGGCATTGAGCTCTTTGTAACAGAAATTTTCAGCTACTCGAGGAAATGAGCAGACTGAAATGGACAGCAATTCTGAGATAGAAGGAAAAAGAAAAGTGACATTGTGTATGGTGCAGCAGAAGGAAAAAGAAGAGTGACATTGTGTATGGTGTAGCAGAAGGAAAAAGAAGAGTGACATTGTGTATGGTGTAGCAGAAGGAAAAAGAAGAGTGACATTGTGTATGGTGTAGCAGAAGGAAAAAGAAGAGTGACATTGTGTATGGTGTAGCAGAAGGAAAAAGAAGAGTGACATTGTGTATGGTGCAGCAGAAGGAAAAAGAAGAGTGACATTGTGTATGGTGTAGCAGAAGGAAAAAGAAGAGTGACATTGTGTATGGTGTAGCAGAAGGAAAAAGAAGAGTGACATTGTGTATGGTGTAGCAGAAGGAAAAAGAAGAGTGACATTGTGTATGGTGTAGCAGAAGGAAAAAGAAGAGTGACATTGTGTATGGTGTAGCAGAAGGAAAAAGAAGAGTGACATTGTGTATGGTGTAGCAGAAGGAAAAAGAAGAGTGACATTGTGTATGGTGTAGCAGAAGGAAAAAGAAGAGTGACATTGTGTATGGTGCAGCAGAAGGAAAAAGAAGAGTGACATTGTGTATGGTGTAGCAGAAGGAAAAAGAAGAGTGACATTGTGTATGGTGTAGCAGAAGGAAAAAGAAGAGTGACATTGTGTATGGTGTAGCAGAAGGAAAAAGAAGAGTGACATTGTGTATGGTGTAGCAGAAGGAAAAAGAAAACTGACATTGTGTATCACTAGTAACTTGTTTCGGCGTTAGTGGGTGCGTTTAGGCATTTCAGGGCGGTTCCCGGCGTTACACAGCGTTTGCCGGCGTAACACGGCGTTTGCCGGCGCTACAAACGCCGGCAAAGGCCGACTAACGCTGGCAAACGCCAAATTCCAATTAAGCCTTTTGGGGCTCGGCGTTTGCCGGCGTTAGTCAGCGTTTGCCTGCGTTAGCAACCTTGACCTGCCAAGGTATAATAGGGGTCAACATTGTCAGTCTTTAGGATAATCAATAATATTTTCATTGTGATAACCTGAGAAAAAGCTGACATTCATCAAATCAAATGCAGTGTGTGGAACCCTCTTCAGCAAGTGAAGGATCAATCCATGAACAATTTGTGTGGAGATCATCGGATAACAGTTGCATATACAACATTATAGATGAGACTGTATAGGGACAAGACTCCTGACATAAACTTCCTCCAAAACATCATTTTTTTCAAATGGCTCTCCCTTATCTTTGTTGCTCATCCACACAACCCAAAATGGTCGGCCCTCTGTAAAGTGGGCACATCCCTAAAGTGGGCATTTTGCTCCGGTCCCAAGCATGCCCACTTTACGGAGGTTTTACTGTATATAGGGACAAGACTCGTAAGATAAACTTCCCCAATACATCCCTCTTTTCAAATAGCTCATGCTTACTGCATTATCTGGAAGTTTTTGTTTACCCATGAACTAGCTGTTATTTTCCCCAGAGCATCATCTTCTGTACTGACCTCAGACAGCTGCAGTCTGACGTCAGTACAGAAGATGATGCTCTGGGGAACAGTACTTGACAGACAATAATTGAACCTATGACTATTAAGCTTGACAAATAGTAATTATAGACAGCAGAGTGCAAGTGATGACTGTTTGTGACCATATCAATCTTCCTCCAGCCTGTTCCAACATAATAAAATAGGCTGCTTTATGTGAATGACCCTTCAAGTTACATATTTCATGTTCGGAACGAGCAGGACTTGAACCTACAACCTTTGGCACCAGTCGCCTAGCTGAAATGTAGCTACATGTAATGTGCTTCCTGAACACCTGAATATGCAAATACATGTATGCTGTGAATTCATTTAATTTCGCTGTGTTCTTATTTTCGCTTATTTCGCTGATGCTTCAAAACCATGAAAATAAGAACCCAGTGAAATATAACTTTAACATGGCATTGATAGGAATTGTAACAAAAATTGTGAATTAAAAGTTTCAGTGAAAGGTCCAAAATGCAAAAACCATGAAAATTAATGCCCGTAAAAATAAATATATTCACAGTACTTGTCAGGGTGAAGCTATAACTGTGATCCTCTGTGCAGAGTTATGTTAACAGTGATCCTCTCTGCAGAGGTATGCTAACATTTCATGCTGACAGTTTCTCCAGCAGTCTCAAGAAGGAAATAAATAGTAAGTCCTGAACCTTTAAACATCCAGTCATGGGGGAGAGTACTTTCATGACTTATGTTTTACAGTTTCAAGGGTTTTTTTTTGTGAACTGTGACTCAACATTATTAATATTCATGCATTGTGAACAAACTCTTTTTCATGACACGTTTATCATATTTTAAAAAAAAAAATCAACCGTGAATTTGCATTAAATTTAAATTCCTTGTAACATGCCAAAGTCTGATTTTCTTCCATGAAACATCAAAATATGCTCGCTTGTGAACTGTGAAAGCAATATTTTTTTCATATGAACTGTGAACAAGATCCCCATCCTCCCCAGTTGAGTACAGTATGTTCTGTATATTCAATCATATTACAAGAGCATGCAGTTATCATCTTCTAAAGCAAAAGTGTTCCACTGGGAGACTTTTGATTTTGTGTTGCAAACTCAGTAGCATGTGGTTAGATATTGCTTGCCATGTTCAATCAATAGGATCCTGCATTTTGCACGGATTTAGCAAACCTTTCCACTGTGTGTTGCGCTACTTGGAGCTTCAGCTGTGTGTATTGCAAATTGGGGCCTCAGCTGTGTGTATTGAGACAGTGACAAATTTATCGTGCATAGGGCAAGCCATTTAAAGTTCAATGTTCACAAAAAATGAAAGTATATTAGTTTTGACCCATATGGCCTCTCCCCTAAAGAAAGTTGACTTCACATTGAAAACTTGGCCTCCTGGCAGGTGATAAATTGTAGTGCTATAGATATGGTATTTTGAAATATGAATAAATGACTCTCACATCCATGTATAAATCTGATATTGACGGTGAAAAAAATTGTCCAATAAAGATATTTCCCAGTAACAGCAGACCTCCATGCAAAATGTAATAAAACAGCACATCGCTCAGTGCGGAAACAGTATTTTCCTATGCAAGTTTGTATTTCTGACATTTTTTTGCTTAGATCAATTGTGTGTGATAGAAAGGTAAAACAGGTTTTGTCCTCCCTTTCCAACTAAAATAAATTATTTCTTCACTGCACATCAATATGTTGATGGCTTCCCTGGGTCTTTGTGACTGTTTTCATGGCAGTTATATGTATAGATGGAGTCAATAGGTACCATGTACATCATACTGAACCCATCACCTGCTTGTCTCTGTCCCAAGCAGCATTCACTATTGCCCAACCGCTGGTCATGATGGACCTCTCATGTGTGAATATGCTGATACTGAAAGTTTTATCTTTTCACACTAATTAACTCCTTTCACTTTCAATCAGCCCTATACTTCCCTTCCTGCCATGATACCATGCTGGTCTCGATGAGGCTTTGGGGGGGGGGGGGCAGATTATCTTGAAGTTAATAAGCAATATATTGGATTCTCCAGAACAGGTCTTCCTCCGGACTGCAATGTCTTGTAAACAAAACTAAATAGTAGACAACGTCGAAATGAATGCTGAGCAAAAGTCTCCATTGTAAGCATGGCATTTCATATTCAGTATAGTTATGGTGTGATAATAAGACTTGGTATTTTTGGCATATTGAAATGAATTGAATTTTCATTTTCAATAAATATATTATATACAGGATTTGTGATACAGCAATGGAGATGAAGACTCCCAGGGCAGTAAAACTGATCTAGCTGGGCCCTTTGTACAATATATTGTTTGGTGAACTTGATAGGGAGAAAAAAAGAAAACGAAAAAAAAAACCCAACAAAATTGACTACAAGATACAATGTTAACATGTGGTTAATGTGTTGATGTACATGGATACCTGAGACTAACAATTGGTACAAACAACTTTCAGTAATTATATGTTGCTAACATTAAGTAAAATAAATGGAAATTCAAACTTTATGTACAGAGACCATAATTCCTTTGCCTTTCGTGAAGCAAGTAGGAATAAATTGCCATACCAGAGTTGAAAGCCTGTGCACTGGTTAGCACCATTTGAGAAGGGCCTATTGACTCATGACTTAAGCTAGGAGATTGATGAACAATTGAATAAATAAATGAAATTCAAAGATTTTTTTTTTAAAATGCATTTATTTAACTTGTGTTGTTTAAGAGCATTTTTAAATTTAAGATTATTTTGGTTTGTGTCTTAGATTGCTGGGTTGCTGGTTCCATAGATAGGGACCCATGAATTTTGTCATATTATGCCCATGTGTGGCTTTGATTCGGGGAATACATAGATTTTCCTCGTGTACTGTACTGATGAATGTGACAGCTTGGCA
This sequence comes from Hermodice carunculata, assembly GCA_964020975.1. Lineage (NCBI taxonomy): Eukaryota > Metazoa > Annelida > Polychaeta > Eunicida > Amphinomidae > Hermodice > Hermodice carunculata. The sequence continues at coordinate 55,332 of CAXHWN010000975.1, read as the reverse complement.
TGAAGTAACTTGGATAATCTGCAGCTTAAAGTGACCATTGAATTGTTTATGTACAAAGTTTGTTATCACTTATTCATAAATATGTTCAACCTTTAAATTTCCTTTAAATTGACTGGGTATAAAATTTGCTAGAGGTTCTTGGGTTTTCATTTCAGAGAATTTTTGCAATTTGTTTTGTAAAGCTTGTATTTTATTAAGATTCATTTTGGCGGTCTTGCCATATATTCCAATACAGTGCGAGATTCTTTGGAAAATGAGTAATATAGTACTGTTGCACAGCGTGCTGGAATATGATTTTTTATATACATGTACTTAACTTAAAACCGTTCAATTCAATTTTGGATATCCATAAATCCGATTACATGTTCAAATGGCTTACTAAACAATATAGGATTAAAGAGGAGTTTTGCCAAACAGACTTAATCCACCCATACAAGAAAGAAATTGTGGTGGCAATGTTAACGTAGCACTGTTGCGGGAAGATTGCAGTAATAGGAATTCTCTCGCCAGAGGCTGCGAGGTAGCAATTGTCTCAAGCTGTGATATATAATGATATATGTATGGTGGCTTCCTGCAATATATACATGTATATTGTCTTTAGCTGCAATGTGTTGCAGCTTCATGCAACCCACCTAGTGAATCAAAATTTGTCCAACATTGGCCCAATGCTAGGCCATATCCGTACCAACATTAGGCCAATACAATGTGTTGGGCCAGATTTAACCACTATGTAGTCATGAAGTGTTGCCTCATGGCGCATTCATCACACAGACCTCATTTACATGATAAAAGAAGCACTGCCACTACATTGCAGCAGTGTGTCACCGTGAGTAGGGCTGCGTTTTTTTCCCAGTATGGGTGCTTACTCTGGCAGTTTATAGACCCATTCGAGTTACATAGATTGGGAAAGAAGCCAAGTATTGACTTTTCAAGTCACTGTCCATGGCACCAATGTCAGCATTTAGAATTCTACTCTTTTGTGTGGTGGAAGAAACCAAAGGACTTGTAGAAACCTGTCACGCTTGGTTAGAGAGGCAAGGACTTTTTCCACTAGCTTGCTGCGCTAGCTAGCTGGCCAAGAAATTGGATGCGAGTTGCAGGGAGGCCAGCCCTGGTCCACTACATATAAACAGACTTCCACTTTTAAAGAGCCAATGGATTGGTGGAATCTAAGACTTGATAAAGTTGGTGTTGGGATGTTTGAGAAAATATATCCATTGAAATTTCTCCAAAAAAAAATACAATCATTTTAGATGATGCATTAAAATGAGCTGATTTGGCAAGCACGGGCTCTTCCCCGAAGCGTGTGGTCACTGGTGCGAAACAGTTGCTGATGTCACAAACACAACCCAGCCCCAACCAGGGTGTGGAACAGGACTGCGTTAAAGCATTGGGCATGGCAAGACAGAAGAACGTCAGTGGTAGTGGATGCAATGATGAAGGTGTTCTGAATAATTTGTCCAGCACTTTTTCTGACAAAGATGAGCAATTGAGAGGGAGAGGGCCATTGCAGCAGACAATCAAACCAAATCAGTGCTAACCAATTGCAGTACAAGTTACGAGACCAACCTGATGCCAAAGACACAACAGATGAGCCTCACACATGGGTCTTGTAAATTATGGCTGTTTCCTACTTCACTTTTTACAGGATTCTTCACTTAATTTTGTATGAGATAATTATTTTTTTGCGCAAGTGTTTATGTGAAAATTTTGGTTTGCCTCAACATTTGCTAAGCAAATATTTGTTCCACTCCACTTTTTCGAAGATCTGTTAACCCTTAAAGCCCTGATTTAAAACTGAGTCAACAGCTTTCCTCAGGACACTTTGCGTGCAGCTTTTTGCTTTAGACTATAGGCTCACAAGTATTTGAATGAAAGGTATGTTCATGAGCAATTTATATCTTTTAACCATTTATACGTTTAACCATCATGAGAAAGCGACTATAGGCATGATTAGCACTTTAAGGGTTAATACCAATTAAGATCTCTTTCAGTGGGCCCACTCTTATAAGGCCATGCACTCAAATTGCTTCCCCAAAGAGGTAGCTACGTGAGAAGGATTTTCTTCAGATGGTCATTTTAAGTTCATCAGAAGTGGATACATGTATATGGCACAGCGGATCACAATGTTCGTGCAGAGAGATGGCGAGACTAGCCCGGAGCTGATGGCACTTTGTGATCACCAGCTTGTCAATTGTTTCCACTTAGTCTTGTCAGACAACTGAAAATATGTGCTACAACTTTTTTGCTTTGCCTGATTTTTTTTTTCAAGAAATCAACATCTAGGTCAACTTTTTATAACTAAAAAGTTTGCTTCTTGTGATTCTTGCAAATTTGATGTTTTGCTTACTACACCTTTTAAAATACCAACTTCAGTTCTTACACCTTATGACATTGTGATTTTGCACTATGCTTTTTAGTCTTACTGACCATAGATCACAGAGATGATGTCATCACTCATGTTGCTTCATTCATCCATGCATAAATATTTGCTTGTTAATGTGATAGTGTCTACAATTTTTAAATAAGCCTCTTGAAATTTTTGCGACATATTGTAAACATAAAAATCTAGGTTCCTTTTCTTACCAGTTGTGCCACCTACTGGATTTTGTAGTACAGGGACCAAAAAGTTCCAAAAAAAAAAAAAAAAATGAAAATGCTCTGGTGTGTTTGATTCTCAGTGGATTAATTGTTATGAAATTTGGTGGGAATATTCTAGAGACAAATATGTATAATCTGAACAATACTACTGGTGCCACCTAGATGACTGGGAAATATGACTTTTTATTTGGTAAAATTTATGAAATTTGTTATTTTGAGAAATTGTGAGGCTACAATTATGTATAAACTATGTATTTCAATGATGATAGATGATGATGATTTTCCCATAGAGGTTATAACCATCAATTGATCATGAAATCCGAGCTGGTGTCATATTAGTGAATACTCAGGTGGAATTATTTGCTGTGTGTCAGTGCATGTAGTGTAGTTTTTGTTTCATGTAATACTTGGTAAAGTTTCTGAGGCAGCACAGTATAGCCTGGCAGTTTGCTGCCGTGTAGTCATGACTGGTGTCATGTACAAACATAATGTATGCATGATGTACCAGTTATCAATAGGCTAAGCCATGCAGTTTGTAAAAATGCAGCACAATACGTCACTGAACATAGATAGGAAAATTATTGTTATCAATCACAGACTTCAAGTCCTAAGCTGTACTTCCATGGTAAAATATCTAAACAAAGTTGTCTTTTCTTGACGAACGCAGATGGTCTGAGCAAGACGTGTCAGTTCAATTCTGGTGACGAGCTTGTAAAAACAAAATTCCTATTCTCGATATAGCAACTGAAAACCCCACGCAGATAAAGTTCAGAGTGAGTAAGGGCAAACAGTTTCTGTATAATTAAACATGGAATCAGTTTATGAAAAAGCTAAACAGCTAAAAAGCTAGGGTGCCTGCAATTATTAAAATATAGAATGTGTGCGTTCTTTGAAAAATGTGCTTTTTACTTAGTGTAAGGAATCCAAATATGCATTTACCAGCAATTACCCTCGTAACTGAGACGCCGGGCAATGGAGCCTGACATTGTTGCACTAAATTTCACAGTTCAGAGACCTGCAACTCATCACATATGAAGATAGATTAGCGAGTAATAATGACAGTGTTTTTGCCCACCCTTTCGATAATAGGAACATATCGATAATAGGTACGTCAACTATACATTAATGTGTTTTCTTGCCATCAACTGGATCAATGTTCCTGGAGTGGAGTCAATATATGCAGAAGTTCACTGAGTGCAAGAAACAGGTTTAAGATAAATGGCAACTAGCATGCGGACCAATCAATTCATTTTGAGTGTCGCATGTTATTAGTAGTAGTTCCTGTCCATCTTAATCAAGTTAAGCTTGGATGGTCTTGGTCCTATCATATACATGCAGTCATTTTTATCCTGCATGTGACAGGCTTCATTTTTTTTCTCATCAAAAGAAGCCAAACACAAACCATATGTTGCTTGTGAGGCCCTTAACAGGGGTCTGTAATACCCCAAAATGCTGCAGCTTCTGGGGGCACTGCATGCATGGCCCCTGCACCCTCCACAGGGTGCTGCCCCTGAAACCCATTTGGGGCCACCCGCTCAGCCTAAGCTTGACCTGAAAATGGCCCGGTGGTGGCTGCATGCAGTTTGACATTCTACTTGACCACATGAGTCTGCCCCACTCGAATTCCCACACGGCCAAGTAGTGGGTGGCTTGTCTCCTGTGGAAATTGGAAAAGGCTTATACTGTTGAACCTTTGGTGTTGCTGCACTGGGCAGCAAGACACGGACCCATCTTGCTCGGATACAGAGATGAAAATGCCTGCATAATAATAATTGTCATGCTGTTCAAGAAACAGGTGACACTTTGACAGCTAGCACTATGGTACACTCGCCATGCCTGCTGTCTGCGAGCTTAAATTGCAAAATGTGTCGCATTTATGACATCACTTCCCAGCCCCCTTGGTGGTGTTGGGAGAAGAACGGAAATCCATAATTTACACAGTTCAAAGTAGCAACTTCAAAAGGTGGATAAATGTATAATTTCAATACCACATGTGTCAAAAAGTTCTTGATATGAATAGAAAAACCTGTTTACTTTGCACAAATGCAAAGAAACGGGGTTTCAATCAGAACACCTTTAATTTTCCTGCTTCAATTACAGCAAGAGACTTTGACAGGTTGTAATCAGGTCTCAGCACAGGCCCAACTCATTTGTCATTCCACCAAGTGTAATATGATACCGCATTCTTTATGTCCCTTAAACTATTTCTCTCAAATCTCCACACAGGTATATCTCGTAGAGCACCAGGATAGCTGGTAAAGTTTCTGACTATATGTATTCAAGTCGGTGCATTATGAGTCAGCATTATGTATGACTGAAGAGTATACGTATCATGCTTCAGGTCAGTTATGATAGTCCTCGTTCATGACTCATGCTGTTGAGCATGAGTTATGGATGAGGACTATCATGACCGAGGACTAAATGCTTCAGGTCAGTAGCTTTTGAGCATGAGTTATGAATGAGCACTAAATACTTCAGGCCAGTACATGTAGCTTAATTTTTCCATACATGGGTTGGTCACTGTGTTTCCGACCCCACCAAGGGGTCCTGTCATGTATGTTTGTCATTTGTCTGGGCTCTATATTGTCTGTCACAGATGAAAGCGCTTCATTCTTCTCCTGGTATTATGTACGATCATTTAGCATGGTGTAAGTGTCTGACAACGTGGAGAGAGGCACTTCATAGCGCCAGCATTCAACCCTGCCAAACTGTGTCTGCCAACATCCTGAGTGCTACTTCAAAGCACCAGCACTTGTCCCAAACAAAGGATGCAAATCATGTCTGTGGAACACTTCCGCCTATGTTAGTCATAACTATGTATGGACAACTTTGTTTTTGCATTTGTCTGAACAGGCAGCATAGAGTCCGAGAACAGCACTCACAGGGGGGAGCATACACCAGCCCTATATTACTTCGGCACATGCACTGTGTCAATTACAAAGGTATATAGTTACACTGTATGCATATACTGAGAATTATACTTACACCTAGAACTGATTTTTTGTTTCATTGTTCAAATAACTGCCCACAAGTTGTAGGTTTCTCTGTTCACAAATTATGACAATAAAAATGACTATTTCTCCCATAGTTACCCATGTGGAAACACAATCGTTCCCAACATATGTGTGGAACGATTTTATGACAAGGATGAAATAAAAGACATATTCCTTTGGTTGTTGTTTTATTTGTAAGCCAATCAGATTACGTAAGATAGAAAACAGTAACTGAAAGTTCTTTCTTGAGAGATGTACCTTAGCAATGCAATGTTGAAAGTGAACAAAATAGAGTTGAAACGGCTGCTACAAGCACGCTAAACCAAGTAGGTTTTTGACAAAAACAAGATTTAACACTCTATTGGAGAAAAAAAAATCCACATGGCCATGTCATCGTGAATAAAATTTAGACAGCAGTCGTTTCAAACCATTTACTGCTCCACAAAGGCTCGCAGTGAATGATATAAAAACTTGTGCTGTCTGAAATCCATTCCCCATGACGCGGCCATGTGGAATTCTATATAACCTTCATATAAGTCAGTATAAATGAAGACAATTCAATTTTGATTTTTTTGGTGTTTCTCATTTTCACCTCTGGATCATCTACTTGTCCTCTTAGGCTAAAGTTTATCCAATAAGTTTTAATTTCTGTTGGTGATTTCACATATATAGACTCGGTATGCTGGTTTGTATTAAATATATGCATGCAGAAATTCTGTGTGGTGTGTCTTACCATGTACAATTAAATTGATGCATGTTCTCCTTATGTATAAAGTTTACTGCAGATCAGAGAGGCCAGACTGAGGTCTTTGTCAACACGATGCCAGCTATAATCTGGATCGTGTTTAAATGTGATGCAATTAACTTTCCTTTTCATAAGTACTGACATTATTTTTGAATAAGCAAATTGCATCCAGTTGTCTTAATTTCCTATACCTATGATGTTGCTTACCATTTTACTGAAGGGGTGTCTGCCTGAACATTGAGCTTCTTATTGGTCAGTGTGTTTTCCCAATTGTTAGCTCAGCTGACTTGTCAGTCAGCTGAGCTTTTGTGAGGGTCCGTCGTCTGTCCATGCACCCATAAAGGAAAGGAATTATAGCCCAGATATGATTTTACAAGAATATGTCACTGTGACCCAGATACTTGACCTAGTGACCTACTTTTGGCACATGGTGCACCCTTATGTCCAGATGTGCCTGTGTGTAAGTTTCATTGATCTAAGTTGAATAACAAGTGATTTATCGCCCAGACACAAATAGTGGACAGACGGACGACACAAAAATCATATTCTATATGCTCCTCCTCAGGTAGCCGGGGGGCATAACAAGATACGTATATGCGGCGGAAGAGAATGTACATATTTTGAGAGCTCAAAATTTTTAATTGACTGGGCGATAATTGAGCTTGGTTTTTTTTTTTCTTTCTCAGTCACTTCCTTTTCACGAGGGCTCTCGTTCCTTTTGTTCTGGTTTCTTTGTGCTGTTTTCGCGCCAGACTTTGTTTCAGTGCCATTTGTTGTCGGCACACCAGAGGGTTCAGACGTTTCTGGAAAAAAAAAAATCCCACCCGTCCGCCCTATTTTTTTTTTAAATAATTTTTTTTCTTTTCTTTCGTTCTTTTGTTTGTTTCTTTTTTTTTTCTCTTTAGGGCAGTGGACTGGTCTGGTTGAAACTGTGGATTTCATGTTTTGCATTTACATGTGTATGAACCGGTCCATTGTTTTTTCACTTGGCCAAACAATAAATTTTGTTTTCTATATTTTTGTTTTGTGTTTTTTGTTCATAGTTTGGTTTAGTTTTTGCTTATTTCAACCTGACAGTTGGACTAAACACTGTATGCATCCTCTTTTATGGGGGATGCATGATGAACTGTTGCCTTATTACTTTGTTTTCTGGTTACTGACTTGAACCTGGTCCAAGGAGGAGAGTGTCTTTGACGTGGTTTAATTCAGGACTTTCCCCCACAGGTGGACCACTGTGCCCAGTGATTTTCTCACTTCCAATTCCTAGAGAAAGCCCCTTTATTGCTGGGTAAGACTACTTGATTGTATAGTTTTAACCTAAGCACTTGTCACAGAGCAAGGTTTAGTGGTAAAATAATATGAATATCTCACCTGAACAAGTTTAAGTATGGAAGGGAGATGGCCTCTAAACTGTTAATGAAACCTTTTATAAAATGTTGAATTTCTAACAATAGGTTAAGACTATTTTAGGACAGTAAAGCTTGCCAAATCAGTGAAGTGTCTGCCATAATTGAAACAGTGGTGTTTTGCCCTTTAAAGACCACACACAAGTCTCCTTTATTTACATGTAAAATTGGTGGAAATCTACAAGTCTTCTCCCCTAATTTCCCCTTCTTGTGACCCCCTGAAAATATCTATTTCTGGAAACACTGTTTAGGTTTAAAATCCTGTATTTATCAATATAAACTTTATACATGGTTGATGCTGCTTTGATCGGCCTGCCAATTACTCAGCTATTTGCCTTTGGTACAGACCAGGTCTATATACATACTGTATATAGTCACTGTTATTGGAATCTTGGCTTGGGTTGCAAGTTCTGTCTGGCTGTTACTGGGCAGCATGCAAGGTCTGCAGTTGTGTTTCTCTGGTATGGTCTGCACTCGGTTGCTGTGCCCAGCCGGTCAATTGCCGGATGCCTCAGTGTAAGTTTCTCTCAAATGTGAATATTTCTGTCCCAGACAAATGATAAACTTGATATGATTTCAGAGGAAAGCTCCTGACTCTCTCCATTGTCACCAGAAAAATGATGAGGCTTCTTGTGAATCCTTCCTAATTTTTTTTAATAACACCTCCCCCCACCCACCCCACATACACATAGAGGCACATTGCACCTACAAATGATGTTTGGGGGTACATTATTTTAGCTTGTCTGATTGTCTGTATGGACTGATGGTCTGCACAGTGTTAATTGAGAGTATTCATGTATATAATGCCGGTGTGTGATCTTACGTAGCAGTACCTTGTGATGGATAATATTTCAAATGTGAATTACCTGATAAAGGCATTAATGTAAAATTGACTTGTTTGGGAGTTATCAGCCGAGACTTTGTGAGGTTTGTGGTGGTATCATGGAACAAAGCAGGTGTGGAGATGTCAGGCTGCCTGGTATTGTAGGGCTAGGTGTAGTGTGGAGATGTAAGGCTGCCTCGTATTGTCGGGGTAGGTGTAGTGTGGAGTGTACACAGTGGACTTCCTTGGGGTACCATTGTCATGGATGTTTGCAAAGTGGGCATCATAGCCATATGTGTTGTAGATGGCACATTTGAAATGGTCTGAGCTGTAACTTGTGTTTGGACCTGTTTGCCCAACCAAAACACCATTCAATTTGTGTACACTTCAGGCTGTTTGCCCAGTTCTCTCGCAATTCCAAGGTGGTGGTGTGAATAGTCTATCACAAATGATGAGGGCAAATATTTATACAGCACAAGCCAGCGACAGTTGGAGATAGGAACACAGCAAGCCATACCTGCTGCTACTCACACGAAGACCTCAAGGCACCTTGACAACTCTCTCCAGGACAGGTTGCAGGGGCTATAGGCCTAGGTGTCTGACCACTGTGAGGGAAACATGTTGATCGGTGGCATACTGTTCTGTCAACAACTCACATTGGATGGTTTCTATTATAGTGTTATCTGCTATTTAAGACTTTTACTTTCAAAAAGTAGTCTCACAATGGAGTTAATCTTAACTCTTTCAGTGCCAATCACATCTAAAGTCAATCTACTAAAGTGAAATTAGTCTGAATTATCATTAGAATCCCAGATTCATATTCCTCATAAAAAGACCTTTCATTCAAGTACCTGCATGCCTCTAGTTCCAGAGAAAGTATCCCAGGTCAACAGCTTTTCTTGGTGCGCATTGCCACGTGCTGAGAAAAGCTGTTGACTCAGTCCCAAATTTGGCATTTAAAGAGTTAAAATATAGGTATTAAATTCATGAGAGCACGGAGGTCTGTACAGAGTATATGTCCCTGATGAGAGAAATAGACTGAAGTGTCATGGAAGAACAGTCTTGAAAAGTTACAAGGTGAGTGAGGTGTGTTGAGGCAGTCCTGATAGAGCAGGTCCTGCTGCAATATCAATACACAGTATGCATATTAATTTCCCGCCACAAAGCACAGGTTTGATGCCTGGCGATCACAGGGTACGTGCAGGTCGCATCACTGTCACAGACAGGCCATATGCTAATTTCTCACAAAATTAGCATTTTTAATTTTTGTTGAGAATCTAATTTCACAAATACCAAACTCGGGTATTCTTCTGGTACTTCCCAAGCCATATAGAAGAAAAATTGATATGCCTTTAATAAGTATTCTGTATTTCCAAAATATTAGTACCATCCTGCTTGACCCCACAGGTACCGACCCGTATCTCGCCATATCTCACCTAACAAGACTAGGCAATCAGGTATGCAGTTGGGGCAGGAACTTAATACATTGTATGTATATCTCCCATTCTACATGTACCAGACACCTGAATGAGGCACAAGATGTTTACCATTGATGTATGGAACAGAGTTTGGGGACAAGTGTGCATGATTGTGAGCAAGCAGATATACATAGGTGTGGTCCTGTATTGTACTATTGATCTCTGTACATATACAGTGTATAGGTGTAGACCTGTACTGTACTATTGACCTCTATACAAGTAGGTGTCATAAGCATGTATCATACTATTGACCTCTGTACATGCAGGTGTAGGCCTGTATTGTACTATTGATCTCTGTACATATAGGTGTAGACCAGTCCTGTATTGTACTATTGATCTCTGTACATATAGGTGTAGTCCTGTATTGTACTATCGATCTCTGTACATATAGGTGTAGGCCTGTATTGTACTATCGATCTCTGTACATATAGGTGTAGACCAGTCCTGTATTGTACTATTGATCTCTGTACATATAGGTGTAGTCCTGTATTGTACTATCGATCTCTGTACATATAGGTGTAGGCCTGTATTGTACTATCGATCTCTGTACATATAGGTGTAGACCAGTCCTGTATTGTACTATTGATCTCTGTACAAGTAGGTGTCTTAAGCCTGTATCACACTATGGACCTGTATACATATAGGTGTAGTCCTGTATTGTACTATTGATCTCTGTACATATAGGTGTAGGCCTGTATTGTACTGTTGATCTGTGTACTATAAATGTAGGCCGGTGTTGTTCTATTGATCTCTGTACATATAGGTGTAGTCTGGTATTGTACTATTGATCTCTGTACATATAGGTGTAGGTTTGTGTTGTACTATTGACTTCTGTCATATACAACATCACAAATCCATATGCCAGATAAGGCACACATGATAGTATACAATTGGTGTTCTGTAAATCAAATTTTTCTGTTCATTGTGCTTACTTTATTCTGGAAAAAATTTAGCTGGAGCGTTAATGCATGGAGAAAAATGTGTTTACAAAGCTGTTTGGTTTTGGCTGTCTGGCTGTGATGCTTTTCGAATGTTAACAAAACATGGAGACTTGCAAATTGTGGTAAAACCTTTTTTTTTTTTGACCATTTCCCATCATAATCCTGGTAATGACTTGATAGTGACAAAAACTGCATGAATAAACAAATGTCAGTAGCGTTACACATTCAAATGATTATAGAAACCCTCCCGTCCCTCCTGAAAAACGTAATTGAAGTATAATGTAGTTGCTCATTGGGCCCCTTAATGATAATAACTCCAGCAGAGGCTGGCATCCTGTGCTTTGCAGTGAGAATGGGGATTAACAAGACGGCTGAACGTTTGATCAATTATCAACAGAGCTGCTCAACAAACTGTACTTAGACTTTTTTGTAATTCTTGTGAAGAGTTTTAACTTCTCAATGTAAGGGTATTCCATAGAATAAGAGAAAAATCCCTGCCTCAGTACGATTCCTGGTGAAGACAAATAGAAGCAGCCATTAATCCTTAAATTCATGTAATGGTTAGTTGGTCACGCACAAAATAACGCCACCACTTTAATATTCCGAATTATTGGATGATTGAAATACCATTCATGTCCATATTAAGTTGATGAAATCATGTAATAATCTAGAATGTTATGAAAGATTGTGGGATTGATATACAATACAGGTAGCATTGTCGTGTACTGTTTGAATATTTTATTGTCATGAGTAAAGGTAAACACGTGTGGATTATTTGAAATACAGCTCAGCCACTTTTCATCAGCGGAGTATGTGAATTAGACTACGAGGCACTTAAACCTGAGTGAGTGTATGTGACAAAATTAAACATTACCATTGACATTGTATCCACTGTGTTAATGGTGTTGATCATTATAGCCCTGAACTGCAGTCGTATTGGCAATTCTTCATTGCCAGCAAATTGTCAGCATGACCATACAGGGTTTTGTCAGATGATCATTCACTTTTTAAGTGCCAACGTCTTGAACTCTTATAGGCATGCTGCATGTGCTTGACTTAAGGTCCTTTCACAAGGAATTAATGAATTAAGCATCCTTCTTAGAATTGAGATCAGTTTCTCTTAAGAAGTTTGACTTAAGTTGCAGTTTTCATTGAAATAGTTAACAAGATAGTCAGTTTGACATTGAAACATTTGAATCATGGCGAGAAGAACAATAAAAATTGGACAAAAGTCATAGAACAGTTTTTAATAACTTGAAAACTTTCATCAAATGTTAAACCCTAAACACAGTTATGTAAACCAGAATAAAACATTGTATAATCCAGTAATCAGTACAGGGCAGGACATTGATTGCATTTTAACCTAGGTATTAATCCGTTGGATATTTCATGGGGTTTTCTTTGTGAAGTTAGATGATCTACAGAATCTTGGATGAGAATTGATGTGGGAATTGGACTGAGAAGTATGCTTGCAGTGAGGTGACCAGAGAAGAGATGAGTTGTGTGAGAAGTCAGTCAATACATGAGACTGGCAGGTAGCGTACATACACTGCCGTAATAGGCTAATGTAGACACGGGCCAATCTACCGCACCTGTGCAATTTGCTAATGATTCAGCATGGAAGGAGACACCACGTCTCAGCATAATCTCTGCTTCCTCTTCAAATACAGACAATTCATTCCTATTCCTGGCTGCATTCTGTCCCGCCAAAGTTCATCCCTTTGGGGGTGGTTTCTATAGTTACAGAGGGTAGCCAAGCAACCTTTGTGTAAACTGTTTCGGCATTCCTAGTCTTTCTCTTGCCATTTCCAAACTGAACACTTGCAATCAAATTAGCTAAAGACGTGAGGATCATCAGTGCTATGTAGTTTGAGCTGCCTGCATGTTCATGCAGTCATAAAGTGATCAAAGTCATGATGTCATCGTTGGAAAAATAGGAAAATGGAGATTTAAGCTGCAGTCTCGATGGGAGTTTCCATCTTGGTGTGAACTCTGTCGTCGTGGCGCCTCGTCAGGCAGCAATGCAAATTCATTGATTTGGTGTCGGATGAGACAAAAACTTGGTCCTACTTTTAATTCTATGCTCCTCTCATGTTGCTGATTACTGCGGGTGATCTTTGGCGCCTCTGCCAACTGAAATGCATTTAGGGGGCAAGAGAGCTAAACACACTGTATGAATTTATGCTGCTGATGAAGCAAAAGACACTTTCTGTAGGCATTCAGCTGCCATTTCACTGAATAATGTCTCGAGGCTGAACGACGGAAGTATGAAGTGTGCATAGAGTGCACGGTGTCAGCATTGCAAATTTGTTCTGGTGTGCTGCTGTCATATCACTGCCTTGTTCTGGTCTGCTGCTGTCATATCACTGCCTTGTCCTGGTCTGCTGCTGTCATATCACTGCCTTGTTCTGGTCTGCTGCTGTCATATCACTGACTTGTTCTGGTCTGCTGCTAGCTGTCATATCGCTGGCCTATACTGGGTGTGTGCTGCTAGCTGTCATATCACTGACTTATAATGCATCTGTGCTGCACAAGCCACTGACAATTTTTACCCCTCAGCCTTAATTATAGGCCGGAGGGGTTACGGCCAACACCTACGTGTCCGTCTGTCTGACCCTCTCTCTATGCCTTGTTAATGCTATATCTCCAAAAATGCTCAATTTACGTAGATCATATTTTATCACAGGGGGTTAATGAGGTGCTTTTCAGGTGCCTATTGAAAAGTAGGTCACTTGGTCACATATTTTGGTCACAGTAGTTATGTACATGCATGTACATTAAGAAAAATAAAATAAAATAAACGGCATTAACACAATATCTATAAAAATATTAAATGTAACTTCATCAATTATTTATTACTGTTGGTCCTAAGGATGCCTCAGGTGCTTATTGAAAACTAGGTCACTGGGTGACATATTTAGGTCACAGCGCTGCATTGAAGAAAATTCACGGTTCCATGATATCTTCAAATATTAAATTACTCATTGCAGCTGCACCAATTATTTATGACAGTTGGTCTTAAGGATGCCTTAGACACCAAGTGAAAACTAGGTCACTGGGTCACATATTTAGGTCACAGCGCTGGATTAAAAAAAAAATGGCCTGGCTATGATACCTGTGCTCATTGCCTTTGCACCAAAGCTTTGTCATTATGTCAAACAGAAGGAACCTTGACCTACTGGAGGGGTATTGTGGTAACCTATGTGTCCGTCCATCTGTCTGTCCGTACATCCTAGCCAAGGGGTTTTTGGTCACTGATTGGCTTTAGTTACTGGTTTGCTGTTGTCATTTTCCTGATAACTTCAGTATTTTGATAGGATACAATAAATGGTACAGTGCATTTTTTTTTTTTTTAAAAAGAGTTACGCTGAATTGACACCAGTGAACAGGTGAAGATTCTGGGGAAGTCTCCACAAATAAATAGGGGTAGAAGGGCCAGATTAGAAGACATACATGTATGTAACCCTCCTTTGGCTGTGTGTTGTATACAAATTTCTACTGTTGAAACATAGCTGTTCTTTTGTTAGTACATGTATTCCGTTTCATTAATTTATGTCATAAGGTTTCCTGTTAGTTGTCACGAAAGTTGATTATTAAAGTTGATTGATCTCAAATGAATATGATAGATTGTAACATCCATATACATGTACATTGCCATGTGTATCATGTGTATCTCCACTGCTTGGAAATAGTTCTGTTGTTTTGGTTTTTCTGCATGCAAATGGCAGGGTAGACAGGTCGTACTTATGGAAGTAAAAGATGCTTGAATGTAAAAGAAATAAAGTGCATCTCGTTTATGCTTACATATATTCTAGTCTGTTGCATTTTCATTGAATCTTTCTGAGTACAAATACAGGAATGGAGGACTTTCTCACCTCCTGGATGGTAATTTCATTCATAGAAATCATTTTGGTTGGTGATGATGATTGTTTACAAATACTGACCTGAGAGAAGAGAATGACATTTTCATCAGAGGGAAATCCCAGGCATTATAAACAAACGTGTCTCATGTTGTTAGGAAGCCATGCTTTTGAGTCGTAAATTAGACAAGAAATCCTTGCCAAGTGGGCTGAAACATATCTTTGCTTAAAATGTAAATTAATCTCTTCTGAATAAAATGAAGTAAATTTACTACCAAGGAACTTGTTTTTTGATATTGCTAATTTTACGTTTGAAGCATCTTGTGGAAGTAGTGATCACCATCAGCAACAGTGGTGATGGACATCTTCATAGAATTTAATTAATGAAGGCCATTTGAGGCAAATTATGTCCTACTTTACCCAGTATTTTTGTTGAATAAAATAAGCTTTTTTCAAATTTGAATATTTCAGTCAATCAATATGTGTTTTTTTAAATGAAAGTGGGCCTAAAACTGATATATCAACATCCAGTGATTCTTTTCTGTTTCAATGAAACCACATTGTCAGTTTCTTTCAAATTGCACATGCAGGTATATCTCTGGGCACCCCAAAACCTTAAATTGGCTTCTAGGTGGCACTGCATTTGTTTTTCTTGAATTTTTGCATGTCTTTGTAATTTTTGACTTCACCCAAACCACAGCATGGACTGCCTTAGACCCAGGCAAACACTACCTTGACTCCATATTCACTTCAAAGTTTTTCACAAAGTGGGAGTACTTTCGTTTACTAATTTTAAACAAATTCTTGAAATCATACACAAAGCTTGTAAAATGGTGTGTTATTGCCCCATGCAGGCAAGCCAATTTGAATTTTGGAAAGTTATATTGAACAGGTAAGCACGTACTGTAGCATACAGGTACGTGCATACAGGTACGTGCTTACAGGTACATGTACATGCTTACCTGTTTGTACAACCTTGTTTTCATGGACAACTCCATTGTTGTGAGCCAGTTGCAAGCAGCTGGTGCTTGTTGGCAAGACATACAGTGGGGCTTGTGGACAAGGGACACAATAAGGTGACTATAATTCATTACCATAGTGGCTGGAATCTTGAGTGCCATTGCAGTTGCAGCTTTCTTTCGAAGGCAAACCACCCTGGGTTGGGCTTCTAGTTATGGCGCAGAAGCCAGTGTCACCATTGATGGTAATGTGTGACCTTGAAATTTCAACTAACATACATGTATTGGCTTCTGTGTCTTTTCTTTGCTATGGCCATATGACCTTGACCTTCAAACTTTTAAAGGTAATTAAATGTAAACTGATCCAAAGTGCAGCTGGAATATAGCTTGTCCCTGAGCTCAACATCACTGAATTGATTGAGAACTTTTCCAAACAAAAAACATTTTAATGGGATCAGGATTGGAAGAAGTAGTTCAAGGTCATGAATCAAATAAGGGGTGCACAACAGGGGTGGACTAGACCCAGGGTGTACAGTGGGGTATACTAGGCCCAGGGGGTATGGTTGGATGATGTCTTTGATGGTCTTGCGGTGTTTCAGATTCCATAGCAACAAAAAAAGTTAATAGCGCATTCAGTACAGTGTAACTGTGGCCATCTTCACCCCACATATTGGACTAAATAGAATGTTCCATTATTAAAACACTTCAATTATGTACAAAACAAAGCGTAAAAGGAATACGTGCACGAAATGCAAAAATAGCACGACCATCAAGACCACCCAGCCAGCCATTTTGCCGTGCTGATGTACTGTATATATTACCAGGCCACTGAATTAATACGGTCCCTTTGGACACAGTGGATGTGCCCTTTTCATTTTCTGAGGGAGACTTTGAAGAATAACTGTTATTCATGGAACAAAAGGTAACAATAGTTGAAATTAAAAATAGATGGCATTTATGACTGTACCACACACTTCATTTCTGGTATGACCAAATTAGAGAAAAGTTTCCTGCTGGTTCATTGCTACTTACGTGCACCCGTAGGTGGTCTAGCTTAATTTTCAAATGTAACCATGTTAGGCGTAAATGAACTTTTGACCTGCAAAGCACATATGAGGGAAGGTGCGCTTTGTTGTCGCATTAAATGACAAGTTGTCCACTATTGACATTTCAGTTTATGTAGGATATGATATGGTAGACAGCTCGGAGGCTGGCCACTGTGCTGCCCTGCGTGATTCTGCTCATACGCCTTTATTCTTTGTCACAAATTTGGTATCAAATGAAAAGTTATTGGCGAATTGATCAGTGTGGCCATGCGTTAAGTGGTTCAAGGCATTATATTGATGTACTCTCCTAGAATGGTTACATGATGGTGTGTTGATCCTCACATTATTAATTCAGACATGTTTGTAATCACAGTTTTCTGCCCCAGTGTGTGGGGCAAACTTATGGTCACAGCCAGTGTCACTGGGGACAGTCTGCCAAACCTAATGACAATGTTAAACTGAATCTCCTCCATTCACCTTCATGTAAATGTAGGTCAGGATTCGGCGATGATGACATCCCGCTGGAATGAATCGAAACTTGCATAATGCAGTGTCACTGTAGCAAATTCCCTGGGGGTTTCTCTGTATTTGAATCATAATAAAATGCCATAATCCTGTAATGTACCAAGGTCTGATCCAATACATTTCACTTTCAAAATTGTAAATTGACGTTTTATGTCAAAATGAATTCACTTATGACAAATTACCTGCTGACTGCTTTTCAGCCGGTGACAGCTTCAGGGGAAATTTTTATATTTCATGTAACATTACATGTGTGGCGCTGATCAGCCCAGGAGTACTGTGTATATAACTGCATTGAAAGCACAGTTCTGATCTCTCTACTGTCTTGCTCTCCAAGGATTACCATTAAGGATACACTTTTGCTTAGCACAGTTGTCCAGAGAATGGGCCATAAAACACAATCAACAATAAGTCTAGCAAAGTGTATATTTTTGAAAAGTGCATGAAATCGAGAATTGTGTTTTGTCATTGTCATTTAGGTCACATGTCTTGTCTTGACACAGCAATTGCCCGAAGTGAATATACAATTTTCCTATTTTTTCAGTTTCAAATGGATTCAACTTTTGTATTTTTCATTTAAACTCTGAAATTCTTGCAGCAAAATAAACTACAATGTATAAAAAGCCCCCCCCCCCCCCAAATGGGTCTCACTTTTGGCAAATTTTGGTTTGTTCGGTTTCTAGGACTGTTTAATGTTGGAAAGTTGACATCTCACTTTAGCATCCAGAAATGCATGTGTGCTCCACTACCACAGGTTAGCATCAGTCACACTTCAAGGTAGAGACCAGTCAAACTCAGATGCAAATTTCTCTTGTAGATTGATGTCCACTTTTGCCTATACATAGAGTCAGTGTCCATTTGGGTGGTGACTTCACTGCATATTCATGGCACTAGTAATGAACTGTTTGTAATATCATTTGTTATTCTCTGTACCTTGCAACCATCTCACAGTTTCACTATGATTTGCCTGTAGATGCATGAATTAGAACTATAAATCATAGAAAAGAAAGGATAATTGGACATTCCCTGACATTTTCCGGAAAGGGTATAAAGATAGTTAGAAAATGCCAAAGTGTGGGAGGACATGGGAGAGTCTACATTATGCAACATGGTATAAAGAATGTGGCGAAAGCAGTGGCTGAAGATAACACATTCTGCTGAGAATGTTTGCAGAGTTACCTCATTGTTTCCACAAAGTCTGCACCTTTGGCATCAAGACATTTTTGTTGTCATGAATAATGCTATCACTAAACAACATGGGATACACCAAAAACCTTTATGGTTGGCGTGTTCAGTAAAACCTGCCTGACAAGAGCACCCTTAGGGGGCACCAACTTTTGGTCACTCAAGATGAGTACATGTAGTCTCTCATCAGAGATTTAAATAACGTGAGGGTATTAAGTAAAGATCTTGTAAAGGTGGCCCTTTAATACAGGTAAATGTAGTCAGATCGCAGTGGCCTCTCACTACATCAACTTCTATACCTTAGCCAAGTAGATTCAACACTATAAATGCAAACTTTTATATTTACCATAAGAGGAAGATTTGAAATCTGGTAAAATGTTAAGCTTTTTGTGGGCAGAGCTACTGACTTTTCTGTCAGCTGAGCTTATGTGATGGTCTTAACTCTTTAAGTGCCATAGTTTGGACTGAGTAAACAGCTTTTCTCGTCTTACATTGCACGCATTGCACCCAATGAACACAGAGAAAAACTGCTGACTTGGGATATTTTCTCTGGAATTAAGAACTGTTGATTTAATTCGGATATTTTTTCAGGTACTATAGGGATGCTGGTACTTGAATGAAAGGTCTTTTTATAAGGAACACAAATCTGAGATCCTAATGATAATTCAGACTAATTTGACTAGATTGACTTTAGATGTGATTGGCACTGAAAGTGTTAATTGATCCATCATCCATCTGGCTGTCCATCCACCCATCTGTCCATCCCCATCCACTTTACATCTTCAATTTCTCCGAAACCATCATCCAGATCTACTTCAAATTTGGTTGGGATCTACCATGGGTGGGTCTCTCCCAATTTTATTCAAATGGCTATGCTTCAGTGATTTTTGGAATTTTTGAAGAACTTATTTGTTTATTTTTTAAAATCTTTATCTCCAAAGTGCCAGGCCAATTGCTTCAAAACTGCCCAGGGACACCGTTCTGGGGACCCCTATAGCTTTCGTTCAACAGACGCTGCTGTGATTTTTTTATTTTTCTAATTTTTTTTCGCCATATATTTGTTGTTGTGGTCCTCCTGCTGCAAACATGTCTTCAAAATTGTTTTAAAACTTGGCGGTAATGTAGCTCGGGGAGGGAATTAAGCAAAGTTGTTTACTAGTTGGGGATATTTCACATCTTTTGCAGTTAGGGTACCTATCTGTCAATGCATGTGTTCCCATTGATTATGCATGTGTAAGTCAATGGGAATTGCTACCTTAATTCACATTTTCAACTGCTGCAAAACTGTCTGTCAGATTCACTTCAAGCTTGATAGGGATGTACCTTGAGTAGGTCTCTACCAAGATTTTACAAATAGTTGTGCGCACGTGATTTGAAAAAAAAAAAAGGGGGGGGGGTCTTTTGGGGGAAAATCTTGTAAAAAAATCTCCAAAACCACCACTTCAATCGTTTTGAAATTTTCACAGGGACACTTTTAGGGACCCACCTCTGGACTGTATAATTTGTTCAACAGGTGGCTCTGTGATTCTTTTTTCTATTTTTTATGACTTTGGTTTTGTGTTTTTAATTTTGTTTACTTTTCCCAAACAGCAAGTTGGATCCTCTTCAAACTCAGTAGCAATGTTCCTGGATTTGATCTTAACCAAATTTATTCACTACATGGTAGTTCTGTGATTTTCCAATTTGCAACAAATTACCAAAATTAGGGAAAAATTGGCAATGGGATATGTCATTGTTAGCATTGTTACTGTACAATAAGAATACCAGTCACTGCAAAGCTGTCATGTTGACTGATATCTCAGAAGCTTTGGATACCAGGCCCTTGTTTACTCTGAAACGCGAACAGGAAAGCACCTGTTAGTTATCTGTTATTATTACTTTACCATTTTTTTCCTCCATTTCTGTATCATTAATTGTATGTACATATATTAGGCGCCCAGCTAGATAAGTTGTAACTCCTGTGGGAGCCCATTGTCACCTGTAATTTATGTATGTTATGTGAAAATAAAGTTCATTCATTCATTCATTCATTCAATGTTAATTTAGACCTGAAAGGTGAACTGACATAATGGCTAATATCTTGATAATGCTGCATCATTGGGCAGTGATTGTTACATTGTATACACAAATGGGAGAGTCCCAATGGGATTCTCCATGTTGTTAATTCTGCCTGTGAGTGATGTTGAAAGGTCAAAGTGACATTTATATATATTTTGGTCATATTGAATCCTCTCATTTTTTATTTAAAAATGACTTGTAAACTGCATCAGTGAAAACTGATATTACAAACAGTGACGATGGTCTTAAAGAAAGATGACCTTAATATTATATTTCTGAAGTTCATAGGAACACTTCAGTCTGTGCATGCAAGCTAGGTCAGCTGAGCACAGGAATGTCCTAGTCCTCTTGTTTTATATTTGTGAAGAGTATATGGAATGACATTTAGTACAGATTAAACCAGAAAACAAGTGTCTGTTTCTGTAGGCTTCAGGCGTTGCGTTGTATGTGCTTGAAGAAACGAGTGAATGCAGATTGGGTTTGCATGTGGTCTTGACGTGTGTCGTTATGAGCAAATCTCCAGAAAACAATAAACCTATTAGAGACTGACGACTCCTGTCACTCTCAATGAACACAAACACAGAGCAAATGCATGCTGTATATGCTGAGGGCTGATGTGTGAGTTCTCTGTATGCACATTTAAGCTTAGTTAATTTGACCCTTGACCTGCTCAATTAGTTGATTTTTGGCTCAGTCCACTCATTGGGCCATTGACTGTTGCTGGCAGGCAGCATGTAATCTCTTCACTGTCAAGAGATGTTGCAAGCACTTGGTGGCCTGGCTGATCAGGCTGTGGCGTTGACTAACATTATGCTCTCTGAAACCTCCCTGTATTTATGGTGATGGCTTGTTATTTGACTATACATGTATGTACAAGGAAAAAAATGTGTGAGATTCAAATGTAAGTGTACATTGATTTATAGTTAGCCCAGACATGGAAGGGTTAAATACATGGGAGCCAATGAGCAGGGTTGACAGAGAGGAGTCCCTGCCTCCCTCTACCACAAACTGACAGAAAGCATTAAGGGGCTTCAAAAGCTAGTGCACTTAATTTACAACAATAAAATTAGAAAATGCTACTTTTTGTTGACTATCAAATTGTGTATTCTAAAATTTTCATTTGAACCCTTAAAAGCTATAAATTTTATGAAAGAAGACATCTTGATAAATGTAAAACCAGGAACAGATCTTTTGTAACTGTTCAATTATTAAATCTGAATTAGTTTGTAAATAATTACAGTTGAATCTTTCACACTTTGAGTGGGAACAAAAATAGCTCAAACACATTTGCAGATAAACATTTAGTTCTGATCAAAATAGACAGAGCATATTGTTGGCTACAAAATCATATCTCAAATTTTTCATGTAGGGTTGAAGTGTTGGGGTTGGTGAAGACTAACACAAAACCAATGACATACAATGTACATATTATGTATTGCCAAATGGATCTCATGAGAAATGCAGGGTCTCGCAACTGGGACTAGCATGATATAACTTTGATACATGAAACAGACACTAAATCTGGAAACCTGTGTGGTCAATAAAAATGTTTACCCTAAGTGAGGAAATTAAGTCAAACTCAGAAAAAAGTTTATGGTTGAAATGGGAAGCCTCCTACCAACGCTTTTCGGGTCTCCTGAGCCCTTCCTCCGGGCTGAGGAAGCTTCCAAATTTTTATTAAAATACAGTTAGATACAAATGAGGTCACATGCTATGATGTCACAGTGTGCTCTGGTACTGGAGGATCCTAGTACATGTACATGGACTCATCAAATAAAATTGTGCGCTTTACTATCCCATGTTTGTGTTCTCCTTTATACTAATATATACATGTACTTTATACAGTGGTCCCCCTCTTATGAAGCCCCTCTCACCACAGGCTACCCCCGGCCACCCTCTTGAAAGGCCAGCATTCTTGTACAGAAAGTATGGTATTTCCATAATATTATATTGTTCCCCTCAAGAGAGGCCACCCCTCTTATAAGGCCACTTTTGGGCTGCATTTGCGGTGGCCTTATAAGAGGGGGACCACTGTAATGATTTTTAAAGAAGTAAATCAAATTAAATTGCGAGAGTCCACTGTAATCGAATCACCAAGAGACATGGTGATACTTTGAAATATTGTTCATTCATGTATACTTTATAATGATTTTTAAAGAAGTGGATTAAATTACATTTGAGAGAGTCCACTGTGATTGAATCATCAATTAAGTGGCATGGTGATGCTTAAAATGTGTTCATTGTACTGATTTAAGTTTATGAATAAATTATCAAGGTACAAGTACATGTATATGATTGGCTCAGAGGCAACTGCACTTTCATTTTCGCCTGTATGGTGTGGCACGTACCTTGTCTAATTAACACAAGGACAACAGCTGTCATATTGTGGGGTCAGTTTTAACACAACTTCCTGTTGACTTAGCCACACATTTTCACAGTTTTCCTGTTGTGTAGTTTAACGTGCAAACACGACAGCTTCAAATTTAGGCTCGAGAGACGGAAGCTTGGACTGGAAGATTAAGTCATAGGAGCATCAGTGACATCGAGACTTGACATTGGAGGAGGCAATGAGTCAGTTACTGGTGCCAGACTGTGATGCAGAACAGCAAAAACACGAGGAGGTTAAACTACTATAGCACAAAAATACAGTCCCCTCACAGGTCATCCAATGCTAGCTGGCTAACCCGACAGTCTGCTTAGAGCAATAAAATTGACATTTTGATTTTATATAAATATGAACTGTTTTAGACCTTTAATAGATGCCTATTTTTTAGTTGGTACATGTATTTCTTTTTTAAATTCTGGGCATTGATTCCAAATTAATTTTAATTGTTCTGTGATCTTTAATTGCCCCAAATTTTTAATTTTTGTTCAGTATTGAACAATACACATATATTTTCAAATTTTATCAATAAATGACTCAATGTAGTATCAAGTAGTAAATATATGTTGATTGTTGAGTTTAATTACTTTGTTGTTCATACTGCAGGAGTGTAGACGCTGAATAAATATTATTAGCAGTGAAGACACTCACAGACACAGATGGCAGCTAGTTGTCTTCAACCTTCATGTATGGTGTGTGACCAATTGCACACCCAGCCTCATGCTAATTGTGGCCATTGTTCAAGTGTACAACGCATGGTCACATCAGTCACATTCCAATGTCTGTGCCCTGTTCCCAGGACAATAAAGGATCCTTGTTGATGTGTGTACCCTTCCCCCCATCCCTTTAGGCACCCTACTGTATGAGCTGAGAAGATTGGTTTCTCACCTTACACCTCTAGCCCCTTAAATGGTGTCCAAGCCCTTGCCATGTATGGTACAAAGCCTACTTGCTGCATTTTATCAATATATCTACCCTGGTGTGATTGCCAAAAGATGTCTGAAAATATTAGCCCGGGGGCCTTACATGCTTATAAGAACAGTGATTGATTGACTAAACCAGGCCTCATTTCCCAAAGTCTTCTGCACTAATACAAAAACTGTTGACACTTCTGGTAAATTCTCTCCTGTGAATTGTCAGGTTTATGGATGATATACATGTAGGTGGCAGAAAATGGCATTATAGTTGGCTGTCTCAGCCCCATTTAATATTGGCAGCCAGCCAGCTATAATGCCGTGCAGCTGGTCTGTGACTACATGCTTTAACACAAATAGCAAAGGCAGCTTTTTTCTTTCTTTTTGTGAGTGATTGACCACACAGCAGCCAGACAAAGAAGCAGCTTTCTCCAATTGGTTGTCTGCAATGACACAAAAGGACAACTTTTTCTGATTGGTTTCATGACAACATTGAGGTCAAGAAATAGTGTAGTTTGATTGGCTGTCACACCAGTGATACCAAGAGGCCAAGAATCAGCTGAATTTGATTGGTACATGTAAAGCAACAACAAAAATAGCAAGAAATACTTTCAGTTTGGTTGGTTGCAGTGACCCAATATTAAAACCTGTCCTTATTAATGTAAATTAAGCAAAAGTCAAACCAAAAGCAACTTGCTTTGATTGGTTGCCTTCCGACTGCAGCAAGGCTATCAACTTTCTGTGTTACTGAATTGGTTCACCTGCTGGAGGATGTTGAAACTACATTTTTGTCATGTCCATGTATATGATGGCTGGTGTTGGCTCAATACATCCAAGGAATTCATCTCTAAAAACTTTTAATCTTTCCCAACTTAAATCACCTGTAAGTACCCAAATGGTAATTTTATAAGCTTGAATATTTTTTTTTAGCTCTGCTGACTTTTCAGTCAGCACAGCTTACAAAATCCATTTGTAACTGTTTGTCCTTCCTGATCCATCTGTGTGTCTTACCGTTGGACAAAATGGCTTCTTAAGAATGATGGTGTGGAATGCTTTGATGATACACGTGGTTGTACCAAGTTGCAAAGGAGGTGATGATGCAATAATCATTTTTTCATTTAAAAAAAAATTATATTAATATTTTGTTTTGTTTTGAATTTTTTTTTTTTTTTTTTTTTTTGTTCTTGTAAAGTACATTGGCAATTGCTTTCATATCACACACAGGGACAATTGGGGGCCTTGTAGTTCACGTTTTGGACACCAAGTTGTACTGCAGTTTTTATATTCTTTTGTTAGTTCTTCTGTGTGAAGGCTACTTCCGACTTCTTTTCCAGAACAGCCAAACCCAATTATTTCAAATTGTATGAGAATATAATTTGAGTAAGGATGATGTAAGTTTGCTGAGCTGATTAGGATAAGTTAATTTTTGACAAAGTTATGGGATATCAAACTTGGCCACCTTGTGTCAGTAAGTGGTACTACTGCACATGTACATGTATGAAGCATTGCCGCACTGATATGATGTACATGTATTGCAGTTTTATCAAAATGGTTGTATGGTATCATTTGATGTTGCACATACATGTTCTGCATGTGGTCCTCTACCAATTACAGAGAAGGTCACCTATGGTCACATAGTTCTTGTTTTGGCCACCAGGTTGCACTGCAATTTTTTCCCCCTTTTTTAATCTGTTTTTTAATGTTAAGGCTATTTTTGACTTCTCCAAAATGACTGAACAGAATTGCTTGACATTTTTTCAGAATATAATCTGACTAAAGATAATGTAAGCTAAAGCACTAATACAGTATATGTAATAGAGCTGTAAGTCTGTATACTGGCAGGAGCAGATTCCAGTTAGCAGAGTACAGGATAAGCATGATCTTCTTGTTTTTTTTTTATTTGTTATTTGCTGGCAGAGAGCAGTTTTGAATAAAAATTATAGACATGGCCTACATTTGTACCAGGATAAGATCCCCCCCCCCCCCCCCCCCCCCGTCAACAGCTGTCTGTGGTGTGGGACGAGTCTGTACAGGGCCACTGTTGACTCACTTTACTTTTACCCAGTACAAAAGTATAAGGCTAAAATTTTGGAATTTTTCAGGCCTGATCATATTTGAATGCAACATTCAATGTTGCATGTCAGAGGAATTATCCCGGAATGTATATTCTTGGTCTCAGTCAGAGCAGTCATTGTGCCCACCATGTACAATGTACAATCATAGGAACTGTCAACTGACACATGCAGGACCACATGCTTTAGGTAACATTCATTAGTGTCTGTTAACAACAGATGGAGCCACCTGTCCACATCTCCTTTGATTGGTCAGTTATTGCCAACAGGAAGTGGTGTGTCACACAATAGGTTCCTGTGTGCTGTTGGCCCAATGTGTTGTGACTTATGCTAACAAATCAGGCCTACAAAACTGGCTTTTGAGCCTACAAACAGCAAGGTTGGCAACAGTAAATTAGGTATATGGAGGCATCAAACTTCGTCTGCGCTTTTATCTCTCATGCTTCAGTCAAAGTCATAATGAGAGTTAAAGTGTTGTCTCTGAACAAAGTTCATTAATTTGTCTCCATCTAGGAATTAAGTCCAACCTTTCCTCATCTACATGTAACTGAGACTTGTAGCTTTATAGTTACAGCTTAAGGAGTCTGCCTCATCAGATATATAAAAGTGTCTATATGCAGAGTCTTTTTAATTAGAGAACATGTACATATTGGTCTCTATATTCTTCATTATTAGATACATATAGGTCTCTATGTAGAGTCTATATGTACATCTTTTGATACATGAAGGTCTCTCTGACTAGAGTCTCATTCATTCGATATATACATCTCTATATACAGTGAAACAGAGTCTATTTCATTAGATGAATGTACAGCTGTACATGTAGGTCTATGCAGGATCCTTCAATACATATAAGTAAGTCTCTGTTTAGAGTGACCCTTCTCTCCCATTAAACACAATGTAGGTCTTTATATAGAGTCTTAGTGTAGATCTCTATAAGGGTTGGGGCTGCGGCCTACACATCATCACAGTCTGTGTTTATGTCATCTCAATTAACATACATATGAGCCGCGTGGGAGATCAAAATAAAGAAGTGCTCGTGGCAAGGATGTTAAAAAGTGATTGGGGTCTACCAGCCACAGGAACTCTTGAAACTGTCACGTCAATTGATATATGTTTACGTAGCTCTGCTAATGCTCTACACATTAGACAGTAATGAATAATGAAGGAGCTTTATTTCAGAACTGCAGCCCATAAATATAAAATAAATTAATAGAAACATGATGCACATGTTAACAAGCTAGTCTGATGGCCTTCAGTTTTCAGTGTACTCTCTTTAGATAACTATGCCCACTCTATCAAAGTCACATACAGGCAGGAATCTCAAGTCACTCCATGGTTTACCACATTCTGTCCCTATAAGCTCAGTGTATTATATTGATCAACATTTAAGACAGTGATGGTGCCTTCATAGTGGTCAGAACATTAAGAGCTTGCATTCTAGTGCAAACTTGGCCAGTTTTAATGCAGTGGTTTTTGCATCACCTGAAATGCATTTCTGGAGGAGGGGTGGGGGTGGGGTGCCTTTGTTGAATGCACAGAAAGTTGCCCACTACTTTTTGTATGCCGCCAACAAAATTATACATTTTGAATATATGCCATCAGATAAAGAATGCCTTTATCTATCTTTTTAAATTTGATTTAGAAAGTCAATCAACATGATATTCACATATTTATCTACATCATTCATGCACCACGTACCTGTGTAGCATAGCTACTCATCAAATGCCTCTGTAAATTGGATGTAAAATGACAACTGAGTGCAGTGGAGTGTCTTAAGGCTTTGTTAGCTCTCATAGTGATGCACAAATCATATCCACATACCTGACTGTCATCCCAATACAGGAGGTCATGGGACCTCCTGTGAGAAACAAATCCACTCAATTGACACTGCATTAACATGTAATCTGATGCGTAAATGCAGCTCTGACCTGCAAGAAAATTGTATATTGGGTTGTGTATTTGGCCAGAAAATTGCTAATTGCATGCATAATTTTTCTTACATGTATGTATCGTACTTAGTTTTTACCCCTCGGCCCATAGAGGCCAGAGGAGTATTGTCAATACCTACGTGTCGGTCATATCTCCAAAAATACTCACTTTACAGAGACCAAATTTTTATCACAGGGGGTCATTCAGGTGTTTCAGGTGCCTATCGAAAAGTAGGTCACTGGGTCACATGTACTACATTGAAGAAAAAACAGCGTTGACACAATATTTTAAAAGATATTGAATGTAGCTTCATCAATTATTTATGACAGTTGATCCTAAGGATGCCTCAGACAGCTATCAAAAACTAGGTCACTTGGTCACTTATTTAGGACACAATGCTGCATTGAAGAAAAATGGCCGTACCATGATATCGCCAAATATTAAATTACTCATTCCAGCTACACTAATCATTTATGTCAGTTGGTCGTAAGGATGCCTCAGATACTTAGTGAAAACTAGGTCACTGGGTCACATTTAGGTCACAGTACTGCATTGAAGAAAAATGGCCTTCAAGCCATGATATCTCTGCTCATTGCATCTGCACCAAAGCTTTGTCATTAGGTCAAGGTGAAACAGAGTAACCTTGACCTACCTGTGACATACTTCAAGATCACAAGTAGGTCAAGATCACTCATCTGTACTGTTTTCTCATAAGTCCGCCTATTGAATATCAGTGACCTTCTGCAACTTTCTATTTTGGTCACCTACTATTGCTGTAGCTCACGTGATGATGCTTGAGGAGTTTGCAGATTCAAGCAAAGTTCGCCATATTTTTGCCACCTATGTCTCTGGGGGACTTCAGATCCTTTGTGACAATGAGGTGGGACACACATTAGGTAAGGGTACAGATTTTATACTTATTTAGTGTTAAATGCTGTCATGGTTAATATATTATGGCAATGATGATATACATAGCCAAGGCTTTTTTTTTTTGCTTTAGTAAAGCAATTATCATTTGTTTGGGCAACATTTCAGCATCAATCAAATACTCATGATAACTCTGAGTCATAAATCTTGAACTATTCCATGTTATTCAATCTCTCAATTTATTGATAAAATCCACTTTCTTTCTCTTTGCACAATAAGATGTCCATTCCATTCCCGTATAGAATCAAAGACATATTGATTCATTTATATAATTCTAATGCCTAATGGTTATTGTCAAGATCATTTATAGTACTGTTGTGCCCAATATTTCATTTTCGGTGATCTAAAATATTAGGACCAATGGAATCTTAGGCATAAATTCATTTTCAGACTTTTCAGGGATATTGTCAGCATTATAATCCTCTTGGTCTCACATACAAGTACATGGTCTTCACATTTCCCAGTTATCAACCCTGGATTTTAGTAACCAGCTATGTGTGAAAATTCGCTGCTAAATGGCATAAAAAATGGAACCAGTTGTTTGTTGAATATGAATACATTGTGTCAAAGTAAAGTTCATAAAGTATTTATTTGCTGAACAAAGTAATTAATTCTGTAAGCATGCAATATTTTTTCCGTGGATAATTGCATGAGTTTCATAGAATTGTTTTGTAGTCAAAAAAAAAAATAATGATAATAAATAAAATAAAATGAAATGAAATAAAATAAAATAGAAAAGGGAAGGGAAGTTGTTTTGCTTACTGCCTGCATGGTACTGAGTCAGCCTCAAGGGAGGGGTTTTTGTGACACAGTGTGATAACATATAGAAATAATGACAGGTCCCCAACCAGGCACAGTCTTCCGATGCCAACTATAGTCAATGTGTTCTCACTTGACATCATGGTACTGGACTCCTGGTCTTGGTATACCTGTAAATTAACCTTTCCTTCCGCGGCAGCATACAGTGTATACATACAGTGTATACATACAGTGTAAATACAGTGTGTACATACAGTGTATACATACAGTGTATACATACAGTGTGTACATACAGTGTATACATACAGTGTATACATACAGTGTATACATACAGTGTATACATACAGTGTATACATACAGTGTGTACATACAGTGTACATACAGTGTATACATACAGTGTATACATACAGTGTAAATACAGTGTGTACATACAGTGTATACATACAGTGTATACATACAGTGTATACATACAGTGTACATACAGTGTATACATACAGTGTATACATACAGTGTATACATACAGTGTATACATACAGTGTATACATACAGTGTACATACAGTGTGTACATACAGTGTGTACATACAGTGTATACATACAGTGTATACATACAGTGTATACATACAGTGTATACATACAGTGTACATACAGTGTATACATACAGTGTATACATACAGTGTATACATACAGTGTACATACAGTGTATACATACAGTGTATACATACAGTGTATACATACAGTGTACATACAGTGTATACATACAGTGTATACATACAGTGTATACATACAGTGTACATACAGTGTATACATACAGTGTATACATACAGTGTATACATACAGTGTATACATACAGTTGCAGAAAGCACTGCAGCCATTGCCCAGGGCAACAGCTTTCCTGGCTTTGGCTGCCAGAAAGTTGTTGAAGCAATCAAAATGTGGTAGCTGAGAGGTGAAAGAAAAGCAAAAAGATCTGTGTAGTGTCTTAAATTAACTATTTTTCAGTTGTAGACATGCTCACCTGTCAGCGTTAAATTACCATCAGCTGTCTGTCTTGTCTGACGGAAACCTTGCCATTGATGTATAAGGCCAGAGTAGTTTGCTGAAAGACGCCTATAAACTAAGCCAGTTTGAACATTTTTCATGGACATGTTCTCTGTCTGATTTTGTTTGGACAGAATATATCATGGGAATTAAGACCTGATTGCAGTATTTGCATAGGATCTCTGCGTGGCCGGAGCGATGATGGGAAATTCACATGTGGATTGAACTGGACACCAAACATGTGCCATAGCAATATACATGATTTTCTCTTTAAGCATTGCCTGTTATTCTTGATAATATTTCTCATGGTAGGAGCCTCATTCAAGGCAGTCAGTATCTGTCACCTCCTTGAGTTTATCTTCAATTCACACACTCTGATGTCAAGATCGGGCTAAAGTATTAGATTTCATTGATCATTCTTTTTCTAGATTGACCCTCGGCTTGCCGGAATGCTTGTCAAGATCTACAACATTTTATTGATAACTGCCTCAGTGTGCAGATCGGAAGCTATTAACCCTTTCCCCCTCAAACTGGCCAAAACCGGCTGGTAGTCAAATGTCGTCTGCTACAGTTTTTTCAACTAATTTCAACAGTTATGAAAAACAATTTGACTGAGAAATGTACATGAGACTTATTAGGATCACATGCCCAAGTCAACAGCTTTCCTTGGCATGGGTTGGGAACTAAGTGCCCAACCCATGCCAAGGAAAGCTGTTGACTCCGTCTTAATTCAAGGGGGAAAGGGTTAAGGAAAGTGTTGACTTCAGTGCCAAGTGTTCTGGCTACAGCCTCCAAGTGTACCCTCCAAATTGATGTACACAGCATTTTGAGAGAACGGTACAACATAGTGAAACGTCTTCACAGACCACTGCCAGCTAGGCTGGATCAAACTGTGGGCTCTGCAGACACAGGTGTGGTCTCTCCCAGGAATTAAGGTACTGAACATTGGTTCCGAAAAGATTCTCTTTCAAGACAGGTGGTTCCTCATTGGAGGGATCTTACAATTATACAAACCAGAGCAACCTGACCACATCCAGATCTTCCATGCATGTAGTTCTGCGCCCACTGTCCACCCCACTGCACAAAAAGACACAATCCAAGCTGTCTGTGCTCCTTAGTCATTCCAGTCAGTGTCTATCCTATATCAACCTATACATTAGTTATATCAATAGTATCATGTTCAGTTCAAAATTTTCAAAAATTCAAGGCTGCAACAGCCAAATGAATTTACAAACAGATCATCAGTGGGAAACCATCAAGCAAAATGTGTCACAGCTTTGAATTCCTGGATATGCTTTGCACCCTGGGCACATAAAGTGCCAGAGGGTATTGTTGTCCCCTGCATCGTCCCTCTGTCCATCCATCAACCTTATCAAGGTCACTGCAATATCTCAAAAAATATTCACCACAACTGTACCAAAAATTTGTCAGAGATGTATGTTATAATGGACCAGTTTCTCATTGAAAACCAGCTTCCTCTGATCATTTTTTAACTTTTTATGACACTTTTAAAATATTCATTTCAAGGCCATCTGAGTGGCGCACAAGGAGACAACATTCTCATAATATCTCAAAAATATTCCCTGTAACTTTACCAAATTTTTCACAGAAGGACCTTATGGTGGACCAGGCTCCTATTAAAAATCTGCTTCCTCTGATTGTTTTTAAACTTTTAATGTAGTTATTTGAAGACCATCTGAGTGGCATCAACCCTGATGACATTACCGCAATATCTAAAAAAATATTGACTGCAGCTTTTAAATTACCGAATTTTTGTCAGAGATGCATCTCATGATGGCTCAACCAGGTTGCAATTTAAAAACAGCTCCCTATTTTTATTTATAAACTTTTTTTATGAAACTTAAAGTATTGATTTCAAGGTCATCTGAGTGGTATACAAGGGGATGACATTACCACAATACATTTGTATCTCAACAAGGATCCATCGCAGGTTCACCAAATGTTTATATCAAAGATACACATCATAATGGACCACGTTCCTATTGAAAACTAGCTTCCTCTTTTTATAGCCCCCCACAGGGGTGAGTATACATGTACATGTACTAGTTCACCATGTCCATCTGTCTGGGCCATACCTCCTTTATTATTTCATAGATCTTCCTCCAACTGTACAGTACTGTTGTTTATTACTTGAGGTTCTGTCATGCAGCAACACTGACCTCAAGGTTTTTAGGTCAAGGTCACAGCTGGCATCTAAAGGCAAACCCTTGTCCGGACCATAACTTTGTATGCTGTTTCTCCTTCGAATTCAGTGCATGGTGTGTCATGAGGCAACCATGACCTTGGGCTATGTAGGTCAAAGTCACAGTGGCTGGGGGTATTCAGTCTTGTCCCCCATGACTGTTCTAGTTATTTTTTAACTGGGAATGAAACTTGAAATATTTATTTGAAGGCTGTCTGAGTGGTGCACAAGTGGACAGTGTTAGCATAATATCTCAAGAAGGATTCATCACAACTTCATCAAAATTTGGGTGCAGTTACACCGTATTATGGCACCTGTCTAAATAGAGATTACCCACAAATACTTCAATGAATTACCCCAGGAACACATCCAGAATTGGTCTTTGATTTCATAGACAATAATATGGAATTGTATGTAAAGTGTTCTACAGGGAAGTCTCAAAAAAAATACAGAATTGAGAAAAAAAAGTTGTGGGCATGCATCGAAGGTAATGCTTTGTGTGAATGCTATTATTTGTGATGGCAACTACTTGCCTTTACCTTGTATTTGGGGGAGACACCCCACTGGAATTTTACCCTGTCCCCCTTGAATTAAGACTGAGTCAACAACTTTCCTTGGCATGGGTTGGGCACTATGTGCCCAACCCATGCCAAGCAAAGCTGTTGATTTGAGCCATGAGATCTTGATAGGTCTCATCTACAATTCTCAGTCAAATTGTTTTTCATTACTCTTGAAATTACTTGAAAATACTGAAGCAGACAACATTTGACCACCAGCCAGTTTTGGTTGGTTTAAGGGGGAAGGGGTTAAAGAATGTATGAACCTGAAGTAACAGCAAATACATAAATACAGAATGTATAACAAGTACATGTAGCTTGGCATGGCTTGGGCACTTGGTGCCCAAGCCATGCCAAGGAAAGCTGTTGACTGAGTCTTAATTCCAGGGGGAAAGGGTTGACTGGTGCATGTACAGCCATGCAGGGTTATATGGTACATGTACATGTACAGCCATGCAGGGTTATATGGTACATGTACAGCCATGCAGGGTTATATGGTACATGTACAGCCATGCAGGGTTATATGGTACATGTACATGTACAGCCATGCAGGGTTATATGGTACATGTACATGTACAGCCATGCAGGGTTATATGGTACATGTACAGCCATGCAGGGTTATATGGTACATGTACATGTACAGCCATGCAGGGTTATATGGTACATGTACATGTACAGCCATGCAGGGTTATATGGTACATGTACAGCCATGCAGGGTTATATGGTACATGTACAGCCATGCAGGGTTATATGGTACATGTACATGTACAGCCATGCAGGGTTATATGGTACATGTACAGCCATGCAGGGTTATATGGTACATGTACAGCCATGCAGGGTTATATGGTACATGTACATGTACAGCCATGCAGGGTTATATGGTACATGTACAGCCATGCAGGGTTATATGGTACATGTACAGCCATGCGGGGTTAATAGATTTAATGATTATTTTTGCTTTTGAGACAGGAATAGAAATGTGGGAATGATACCCATTACCCAGAGACAGTTAGATACAGATCTCGGACAATCTGCCACACAGGTTGTTAAACAATGTACTGGATTGACATAATTGATATCCAGAAGGCAGTGTGAACCAACAGGCTGCTTTGATGTCCTTTATCAGCTATACAGTAGATCATGACCTGTTTGCTGTCAGTGGGTCAAGTGCAGCAAGTGGAGATGAATTTTGCCCGCAAGAGCAGGCTACATGGGTTAGTCTGTGTTACCATTGACTTTGATGATACGTACTGGTGTGATCTATGGAGGGTACAGGTGTCATATACATGTAGTTGTCAGCTCATCGACTGTGGCACATCCTGCAAGAGAACTGTCATAACTCTAAATGACAGACCTCAATACTTGAGGCAAACTTGGAGTTTAAATTTCTTTGACAAGCTGCATTGGATATTTGTAGTTGGATCCATTGAGCATTAATTGGCCCCACTATACACACAATACTCATACCCACTGTCAGAACTACACACAATACTCATACCCACTGTCAGCACTACACACAATACTTATACTCACTGTCCACACAATTAACACACAATACTCATACCCACTGTCAGCACTACACACACTACTCATACCCACTGTCCACACAAGTAACACACAATAGTCATACCCACTGTCCACACAAGTAACACACAATACTCATACCCACTGTCAGCACTTCACACAATACTTATACCCACTGTCCACTCAATTAACACACAATACTCATACCCACTGTCAGAACTACACACAATACTTGTACCCACTGTCCACACAATTATTACACAATACTTATACCCACTGTCCACACAATTATTACACAATACTTATACCCACTGTCCACTCAATTAACACACAATACTCATACCCACTGTCAGAACTACACACAATACTTGTACCCACTGTCCACACAATTATTACACACTACTCATACCCACTGTCCACACAATTATTACACAATACTTATACCCACTGTCAGCACTACACACAATACTCATACCCACTGTCAGCACTACACACAATACTTATACCCACTGTCCACACAAGTAACACACAATACTCATACCCACTGTCAGCACTACACACAATACTTATACCCACTGTCCACACAATTAACACACAATACTCATACCCACTGTCAGCACTACACACAATACTTCTACCCACTGTCCACACA
Organism: Hermodice carunculata; assembly: GCA_964020975.1. Classification (NCBI taxonomy): domain Eukaryota; kingdom Metazoa; phylum Annelida; class Polychaeta; order Eunicida; family Amphinomidae; genus Hermodice; species Hermodice carunculata. The sequence goes on along the minus strand of CAXHWN010000975.1, from coordinate 19,753 downwards.
ATTAACACACAATACTCATACCCACTGTCAGCACTACACACAATACTTATACCCACTGTCCACACAATTAACACACAATACTCATACCCACTGTCAGCACTACACACAATACTTATACCCACTGTCCACAAAATTAACACACAATACTCATACCCACTGTCAGCACTACACACAATACTTATACCCACTATCCACACAATTAACACACAATACTTCTACCCACTGTCAGAACTACACACAAAACTTATACTCACTGTCCACACAATTAACACACAATACTTGTACCCACTGTCAGCACTACACACAATACTCATACCCACTGTCAGCACTGCACACAATACTTATAACCACTGTCCACACAATTAACACACAATACTTATACCCACTGTCCACACAATTAACACACAATACTTATACCCACTGTCAGCACTACACACAATACTCATACCCACTGTCAGCACTACACACAATACTCATACCCACTGTCCACACAATTAACACACAATACTCATACCCACTGTCAGAACTACACACAACACTTATACTCACTGTCCACACAATTAACACACAACACTTATACCCACTGTCAGCACTACACACAATACTCATACCCACTGTCAGAACTACACACAACACTTATACTCACTGTCCACACAATTAACACACAATACTTATACCCACTGTCAGAACTACACACAATACTCATACCCACTGTCAGAACTACACACAATACTCATACCCACTGTCCACACAATTAACACACAATACTCATACCCACTGTCAGAACTACACACAATACTTATACCTACTCTCCACACAATTAACACACAATACTCATACCCACTGTCAGCACTACACACAATACTTATACCCACTGTCCACAAAATTAACACACAATACTCATACCCACTGTCAGCACTACACACAATACTTATACCCACTATCCACACTCTCCTGCTGATAATGCATGTAGAGAAAAGATTAAAGGGATGGCTCAGGATGTGTGGATACAGTGACACTGCAGTCAGGTGTGTATGTACATGCAAGAATTTAAAACCTGTTCACTGAAGCAAAAACAGATTTTGTCAAGTATTGTCATGATCACCAAAATTCAATAATGTTGCAAAAAACCTGACTTTTTAATCCAATGCTCTCACAATGATTACACTGACAAACTGCAGTAATGTTAGTGTAAAACCCAAACCTGTTAAACTTCTGATGCGAATAATTAAGGGCAGAGGGAGAACACATATAAATGTTATGTCAAGTGGAAATTGATGTGTCCTGGGGCCCTATCAGATTTGCAAGTGGCATTTGCTCATGCAGTTTGAGCACCTCGGAGCTCCAAGTGTGGGCCGGTGCATGGATCTTGGCTACAGTTGGATGGATGTTTTCCATTAATTGTGCTTGCCTGTGTATGTCATGCATGGATGGTTGTCTTGCATTTGCTTGTGTTGTCATCTATAAAAGTTAATCTCACGTTATTTGTGTGGACAGCTGGAGATACAGGGCTAGTCATAACTGCATAATACATATATCTTTCCTTGTGATTGCACACCAACTGAAGGCTAAAGGGATGGAATTTGTGCATGTGCCTTGCTTTGAACGCGGGTAGGAATCCTGCAGTACATTGGCATATACATTTCAGAGAGTAAATTTGTTTAAGTGATGGGTTGCCTGCAGAGCAGACCAAGTTACATGTTGCTACACTTGGTCTGCCCTTCTTCGACAGGATTTTATTTATAGTAACAGAAACAAAACTATATTGTGACCTTCCCCCTAGACCAAGACACCAATCAGGAAGTTCATCATTATCCCCTAGACCAGTCCCAGCCTCTGGTTCCCAGTGTACTGAAGCCTGTTTCCATAGTAACAATACTCAGCCAATTAGAAACTGAGACACTTTTCCAACACTAAAACAGTGACCATGTCAAAGAAGGGCAGATCCCAGCAGAGTAGACAAAATATGCCGATGGGGTCTGCTTTGGAGGCAAAGTGATGGGGGGGGGGGGGGACAAATGCTTGTAACCTCGCTGGCTGGATGTCTGGCCTCTCAGGGGATACAAGTAAAAGTGACCTACAGAAGCTGCAAATATGGCCTCCCCACCAAAAGTGTGTCAGCTGCAAGTTTTGGATGAGGATAACGCAGAACACAGACCCAGGGTCTGGTGATATAACATGCAACACCATGGTAAATGCCTGGTGCCTATTAACCTTTTCTCCCTTGAACTGACTCGTGGTCAAATGTTGTTTGCATTTTTTTTTCAACTAATTTTAATAGTGATCCATGAAAGGCAATTTGACTGAGAATTTTAGTTGAGACTTATCAAGATAAAATGCACCAGGTCAACACCTTTCCTTGGCATGAATTGGGCACTTAGTGCCCAATTAACCTGTAGAGAGGATATACCTGTTGACTCAGTGTTAATTCAAGAGGGAAGAGGGTCAATTTCATAGCCACAAAATATTGAACATATAGACATCCCGTAATTGACTCAAAAAGTTTGAAAATTCCCAATGGACAGCCTTTAATTAAAGAATGGGACTAATGCACAGCTGTTGAGGTCAACATTTATGTTGGTAGACAGTTGTTGGATGGGCACAGGGCAGCAGTGTTAGCAATGGCAGGTTCAAGTAGCTATCACTGCTATACACAGACATGCACTAGCTGCTACAGTGGCAGCTGCATGCCCTCTCAGGTTAAAATGGTAGAAGGCGATGATAATCTTGGGTAGGACCTAGGTTGGGGGGAGATGGTTTTACCCATGACACTGTTGTTTTATTCATGGGAAAATAAAAGTCTTTTCAGTTATCTGAATTGCATATGTTTCAAGGTATACTGTACACTGAGCAATGCATGTGAACATATAGGGACCCAATAGAATTAGATAAGTGACTATGGAGGGAATTCAAGTAAACCCAGAGATAGGTTCACTGTGTAAATCTGGACAATTTGGTGTAATGCTGGAGATGTTTTGTTGTGTATGTTAGTAGACTCTATATGACTCCCATAGCAGTGACCTCCTGTAGCCCCTCACTGATTCATACTCACAAAACCTAAATGACTGAGCAACTCAGTTATTTCATGCTCACAACACTTAACCCTTTCCCCCTCAAACTGGCCAAAACCGGCTGGTGGTCAAATGTCGTCTGCCTCAGTGTTTTTAACTAATTTCAACAGTTATGAAAAAACAATTTGACTGAGAATTGTACATGAGACTTATCAAGATCATATGCCCCAGGTCAACAGCTTTCCTTGGCATGGGTTGGAAAGCTGTTGACTCAGTCTTAATTCAAGGGGGAAAGGGTTAATGACTGAGCCACTTAATGATTTAGGCTCACAACATGCTCAGCTTACTGCTCAAAATGAGCACAAATATCTGTATGTGCTTTGTACAAAATAAATTTTTCTGTACAGATAAATGTAGTCTGCCTTTTCACCTGCCATGTGTATCATTCTGTTAGCAGCAGTTTGTCCAATGTTATTCATGGGTAAAGCGCCCGTGCACCATTTGAACATGTATATTTTACATTCATTTATAATAATCAGGACATGTCCCTCAAAGTCCTTGCAGATTTCATGTGGCCACTCAGAATGTAACTCTGGTTTGTATCCATGATCTGTACACGCTGATGCATCTTTCTACTTATATTTCTCATTACATTGTGTTTTAAAAGACATAAACCCTTTCAGATGACAAACCGTGCAATTATTTAATGACTACCTCTGCAGGTCCTTTACATATACATGTACATCTTGCAGTTTTAATCTACCTCCATTTTCAATTTCAGTAGCAACCTGAGATTTGTTTTCATAGTGGTAAATGACAGTTAATTGTAGTGGATTGAGACACTCAACGTCATAAAATTTACAAAGTATAAATGAGAAGTGAAGAGCGGCCAACCATTGATACAGCTGCCTTGGTACATGTGTAGTTAGCTGCCCAGTGACACTGCTATCTAGTGTTAGTCTCCTGTGACAGGCCACAACAGTGATAAGTTTCATGCATGTACGTATAGTATACAGTGTGCATGTATGTGGTTATTCTCATTCCATTGATCTACCACTTCATTTTCCAGTAGGCTGGGGATCACTGTAGTTTAAGACAATGATTGCATATATCCACATGTTTCATTAAAACAGTGTACCTTTAGTCGGCAAGAAACCAAATTTTTGCATTGACTTAATGGAAATTTAAGCCTAGACAACAAGGCCTCCACTATTTAAGTACATGCAATGAGGCCAGATGGGGGGGGGGGGGGCATACATAATACATCTGTATCAATACTTTTTCTTGGATGACGACAATGACTACATGAGCATAACTCTATTGTATGATGTCTGCTGACTTGTCAGTCAGCTGGGCTAAAATTCCACAGATTACTGGACTGTAACCTGGTGGAACAAATATGGTAGAAAATCACCCGATTAGGGCTTATCGGCACAAAGTTTGAATATGACAATCTGGCTCATAGTTTTGGAGAATGCGTAGAATATGGGAATTGCATGTGGTTGAATGAATATGGATTAATGGAAACTGTGGATGGACAAACAGATAGACAGAAGACTGACCATTCTATAAGCTTAGCTGACTGATGTCTTGAGTAACCACACTAGATCAAAGGCAGCAAGCATTACTTAATTAATATTCCACTCCAGCTGCATGGGTCACACAACATAAGCTTCCCAGGCAGGTAAATGATGGAAGTGTATCTAACCTTCTGTTCACAGAGGCAAACTGTGTATATGTGTATGTGTGCCTTGGTGGTGGGTTTTTGTCTAATTCTAAGATCTTGAGAAAGAAAAATTAAATCTTTTGTATCCCAAATGTAAGTTGGGATTTTGGGTACTAGATGTTTAATGTGTCAGTGTTGACAAACCTCAAGAGTCGGTGGCACTGTTGATGGCATTTACGATGGTCAGCTGCTTCTCTTGTGAGTCTTTGGTTGGAGATCAAATGGGAATGTTTTATATTCTGTGTGGGTTAAATAATGGAAAATCTCACAGTTGGTGTTGCTTTCTTCAATTGTGCAGGTCAGACCAAATGGCAGTGGACTGCTTCAACTTTTAATTGTCAATGAAGTCTTGGTTGACCGCTAAATTGGTGTTGGGAAGTTGTCACATACATGTAACTTTGTGGATACATGTCTATCTTTTAGTATCCATGACTGTGATTGCTGCAACTTTGTGGGATTTTTTGATGACTGTATATAGCTCTGGGTTCTGTTAAAGTTCATACAGTGCTTTCTCAAAATCTTGCAAGATGTTAGGCTAGCTTGCATGTGTGCCATGCATGCAGATATGGAGTTTTCTGGCTTCTTTCTTGATGTGAGAGATTACGTACTGCATCCAGAATCAGAGAATTAAATTTGAATCTTTTAGCCATTATATGTTTAACAGTTATGAGAAAACGACTATAGCCATGATTAGCACTTTAAGGGTTAAATAGTAGTTTTATTATACAGTCTGTAGTACTTTATGTCAAAGTTTTGCTGAGAGCCAAAACCTTGTTTCCACCTGATCCATGCAGACCTCAGAGTTATAAACTCAACTTCAATAAATAGTTTTTTTTTTTATTTTTTTTTTTTAGTTTTTTCGAAAAGTATACATTTTTAGATGCACTACATCCACTGGTAGTGCCTGGAGAACGGTCTGGTCACATTCAATGGATTGGTTAATTCTGACACGACAGATCTGTGGAGTCCTGATGTCTCCTGCCATGTTGCTGTTTTGACTGTCTGCTTGTACAATTATAGCTTGCTTCATCAGGGAATTTATAAGTTCTGTGCTGTGAGTTCGGTGAACATATCTCCTGCTGCTTAAGTCCTAGGGTCTAAACTGTTCTTAATATGGGAAAATAACCAAAACTCTGAGGCTGCATTAGGGCTCACTCTGCTATCAAGAAACTTTTGATGCTCATGTATCTATATATCAGAGAAAAGGGTTAGTACTATCTTCTGAGGATTGGTATGTGTTGTTAGGAATGTTGATCAGTCATCCCCCCCCCCCCCAAAAAAAAAAAAAAAAAAATTGGTCGCCCCACCTTTAGTACTGCGGAAGGTAGGGGCTGATATGTGTTGAAAACACATTACATTCAATATTTTGAAAAAGAATAAGGACAATGATTGTTACAATGCCCACCTTCAGAATATTCTAGATCGTAGCTGAACTCAACGAAGAAATAATGATCAAATAACTTTAACAATGACAATATATTAACAATCAAACATCAGGTAAAACTAGTAGGACAACTAGGAAAGATGATTTGCTGCATATCAAATCAGTGTGTGTGTCTTCAAAGCATATTGGTATGGCAATGTACAACTATTCCATAACACAGGAGTAGAAGTTGGAATGACATCTCTGTCTATTATAGTTATTCAAGATTTAAAATTTCTAATGGTGCTATTTAGCATAGTTTAAATTGCTACAACTTTTATTTTTAATTCATTAGGTGCGCAATGGTCAACAGTCAACCACCCCCTAATAGAAGTTGGAATGACATCTCTATCTATTATAGTGTTGAAGTTATTCAAGTCCTAAAATTTCAAATGCTGCTAATTAGTATAATTTAAATGGCCGCAACTTTTCCTTTAGATTCATTACATGCGCAATGGTCAATAAGCCCCTAGTAGAAGTTTTGAAGATATTCAAGTTTTAAAACTTCTAGCGCTGGTAACTAGCATAATTTAAATTGCTACAGCTTTTGTTTAAATTCAGTACATGCGCACTGGTCAATAACCCTCTAGTAGAAGTTGGAGTGACATCTCTATCTACTTTTGGAGGTATTCAAGATTTAAAATTGCAAATGCCCCTAATTTGCATAATTTTAAACATCTTCATTCCTCTGTATAAAACAGTCAAACTCCTTGTATGGAGGTACAATCATGCCAAGTCTGGAGTTCTGTGTGTAATAGTGTCCAAGAAAAGCGTTAGACAAATTTGCTGGTAAATAAGAAAGAAGAAAGAAAGCAAAAATTTCAAGAAAAACACAAAAGTGTGTGTTTCAGACACACTTTGATTAAAGCCGGTGCCATCGGGTGGTAAAAAGATGCCCAGATGGATCTATTAAGACTGATGCATGGTCTGTGTCCGTGCAACTGGTCTAAGATCAATTGTGAAAGAACTTGGGAGCGAACAACTTCTACATGTACAGTGTAGGAATCTTGAAAACTAAAGATGACAAGACGAGAAGTTTGTATAGGAAGTATAAAAAATCAAGCGTAGCTGCCTGCCCAACATGTTTTGGGCCCAAAATGTGGATGATCTTGAACTGTACTGTATAAGGTCACAGAGGGATTGCATTTCAGGCAATAAATTTGTTTGTGATTTTCACTGATGACATGTCAGCAGAGCATTAGGCTGAATTATGAGGTTCTTAATATGCATCCCCGGTAGGAGGGGATGCATATACATGTAGTGTTTGGTCTCATCGTGTGCCATCTCCTCCACCATGTATCTTATTTTTCTTATATTTCTGTCTCCTTTTGACTTATGGCCTCTTAATTTGGCACAGATAATCTATGGGTCTGGCAAATTGTTTCTATATAACAATATATAACCTTGAGGTCAAAGGTCAAAGTCAAATCCTTAGTGCATTTTTCTGCTGACTCAGCAATTTTCACATATTGGCTTATACCTTCTTAATGCTGCATCATAGGCCCAAGGTTACTATTAAATGTTAAAAGGAAAGTACCTATGGGCTTTCAGTTTGTATGGTTTATTTTAAAGCTGAGTGACCTTGAAAGATCAAAATACATACATTCCTGTTGATTACTACACGCATGCAGTTCAGTGTGGATTGCAATGCTAACACACATTTTCAACTTCTTCTCCAAAACAATTGGCCAGATTTACTTCAAACTTGGTGGGGATGTACATCGGGTAGGTATCCACCAACTGTGTTTAAAAGGTCATGCTCCAGTGATTCTTGAATTCTTTATTTCTAATTTTTATTTTTGTGAATTTTTGCATGCTTACATTGATTACCATGTGATTCAAGGGGGTCTGCAATGGTACTTCACATTTTGACTTCTTCAAAACTGTAAGCCAGATTCACTTGAAACTTTGGGTACAGGTTCTCTATAGATTTTGGAATTTTTTTTCATGTGATTGTGATGACCTTCAGGTAATAGGTCAAGGTCACAATGCCTTGCAAAAATGAAATGGTTTTCCTGCCACATCTTCAAATGGGTATGATTGAAGTCTATCAAATTTTGTCATCATTTACCCAGGTGAGGCTTCCCTTAAATTTGCTAAGAGGTGACCTTGAGGTCAAGGGTCAAGGCCAAACTATCTGCAGAAGAATGGTGGCCCTCTTAGAGGTGCCTCATAGGGGGATGCATATTGTTTTTCACACAGAAAACTCGCTTTTCATCTTTTCAGCAATTTTTCCTGCCTAAAATTTTACATACCTGCCTGACTGATTTGGACAACATGAATGCAACTTCAAGCTTCTTGAGTCAAGTGCTCTTGTGAATATTTGCGTTCCTCATGATAATCTTTATGGATGCTGGCTTCATAATTGTACCCCCCCCCCACCCCCATTCCATATGATGTCAGAAGGAGTAGTTGATTAATTCTGAAAAACACTTGAATCAACAGATGGTGATCTCAAGAGGACTGCATGTACAATGGTATACGTACTGCAACTGGATAAGCCAGAAAACTTACATCTTGGCTGGATGGCACCACTAGCTGGTTAATGCATATATCATCATTGTTTCCATGAAATGCAACAAAAACTTTTAGTTTGTGCTCCTTATGAGTGATGAAGACACTGAGTTTGCCTTTGAATTCAATGTTTAAGTGAATAGTCAGTAATGGAAAAATAACAACAGTTTACTGTTGTGAATGTAAATAAGTGCATAGTGATATACATGTATGGGTGGAGCAGTTCACAGGATGTTGATAATACATACAGCTGGCTTTACTTGAAGTACACATATACAGAGGCAGACATTTACGTCCCTGTTAAATGGTTGCTTACATTATTCAGCGGTTGCTTTCAATATAATGATACAATGGCTGAATGGACTATTGTGTGACCAGATGAACTTCTTAACACTTATCCAACCAAAAAATTATTTGGGCCTTTGGTCTTCACTGGTAAAACAACAACAGAATGTTTGAGCATGAAGGGAGTGCTGACAAAAGTCCTAGTTAAAAACAGGTTTTGTAGAGACATCTCATCTTGAATATGGACATCTTATGTTTTTTCAGACGTGCACATATTATGTTTTATGTTAACCTTTAACAGCTGATCAGCAGATGAAAATGTGCGTCTAGAGAGGAGAGTGTGTATGATATAATATGATGATGTAATGCTCTGCAGTATCTTGCCTGCCCGACTTTATCTTTTGTAATGAAGCAGAATGATGACTATGGTTTCTGTCTCCTTAGGTTTGGCCTTGTTGAAGACATCTCAGCCAACAAACTTTTTGGGGGCATTCTTGGTCAGATTGCCATCTTGAAATTTGAAATTTAAATCAAGTGGACCTCAAAAATTTGTTTCTTGTCCTGGAGCTGGTAAGAAATGACAACAATGTCTCAAGACACTCAAGCTATCTGTTCACATGCTGTCATCACAGGCTCAGTGATTGACATCTGTTAACATATATGCTATGATGACAGGCTCAGGGATTGAGAGATCTGTTAACATGCTAGCTATGATGACAGGCTCAGGGATTGAGAGATCTGTTAACATGCTAGCTATGATGACAGGCTCAGGGATTGAGAGATCTGTTAACATGCTAGCTATGATGACAGGCTCAGGAATTGGGAGATCTGTTAACATGCTAGGTGTGATGACAGGCTCAGGGATTGAGAGATCTGTTAACATGCTAGCTGTGATGACAGGCTCAGGGATTGAGAGATCTGTTAACATGCTAGCTATGATGACAGGCTCAGAGATTCACATCTTTTAACCTGCTATGATGACAGGCTAAGCTGTGATTCAGACATCTGTTAATTAACATGCTATGATGAAAGACTAGTGTCTATCATGACAGGCTGCAGGTCTGGGTCTTGTTTAGTCTTTTTTTTTTTGCCTTAAACTGGCCAAATCCAATTTGGGGTGTAGCAGCAGGAGGTGTAGCAGCAGGAGGTGTAGCAGCAGGAGGTGTAGCAGCAGGAGGTGTAGCTGCAGGAAGTATAGCAGCAGGAGGTGTAGCTGCAGGAGGTGTAGCAGCAGGAAGTGTAGCAGCAGGAGGTGTAGCTGCAGGAAGTATAGCAGCAGGAGGTGTAGCAGCAGGAGGTGTAGCTGCAGGAAGTGTAGCAGCAGGAGGTGTAGCAGCAGGAGGTGTAGCAGCAGGAGGTGTAGCTGCAGGAAGTATAGCAGCAGGAGGTGTAGCTGCAGGAGGTGTAGCTGCAGGAGGTGTAGCAGCAGGAGGTGTAGCTGTGTCTGCTTCAAAGACAACTAACATTTTGCTTTGTTGTGAAAAGCAGTTGAGTAAGAACTGTTGATTCCTGCCAAAATACTGGGCAGCTGTGAGAAGGAAATCTGTTGATTGTTTTAATTATTTCAAGTGTGATAGGGTCAACCATGCCACACTGATGACTGCGGGTTGGGGGCTGACAATAAATACACTGGTCTGCCTGCTGTAGGAGTCAATAATTGACCGCCTGAGCCGTGGCTTGTAGAGAAGTGAGAGCCACACACCATTGTGGTCCCTTCATAATGTAGCTGTAGTGTCTCTGTCCTAGCATTCATTAAGAGCCATCCCAGCTTGTTACTGATGCTTTAACTTTGGGCTGCAGATGCAGATAGAATTGTTTGCATTGTTATATTGGCTACAGCTGGTGTCCATTTGCTTGAAATAACTGATAGAATGAATAGGAAAATCACCAGAGCCAGACAGAAGATGCAAAAACATATTCCTCTTGTCATCTGGTATTAAGCAATATTGATGCTTTGATTGTTTGTTTGTTTTTGGTTTTTTTTTTTAGGCGTACAAGTTACATGTACCTGTATAGTCAGTTACATGTAAGGTGGTGTGACCAGTTTCAGGGAATTTATGCCGTCCTACTCTCTGTTAAGCAAAAGAGAAGTTTGTTGTTACAACACTACAACCAATATTTTTATCATCTAGCCCATGACCATAATAACTGATCTCTGATCCACTCAGTGGGTGTAAATGAACTGCTGGCTTGGTCAGTGTGACTAATGTGTGTCATCACAGGGTGGTGGTGGTGGTGGTGGTGATTACTAGCCAAGGACACTGGATTATGAATAATGGGCCCGGCTTGTTAGACTGGGACAGGTTATGCTGCTCATGAATAATGAGCCAGGATTATGTTGGTTTGGGGCAGGTTATTCTGCTCATCAATAATGAGCCACACTTATTTGTTTGGGGCAGGTTATCCTGCTCATGAATGATGAGTTATGATTTTTTGTGTGTTTTTGCTGTATTCAACTTCTTCTCCAGAAATGTCACTCTAATTAAGCTGAAACTTGGTGGATAAATTCCTTGTGAAAGGGTCAAAGAAAGCTCTGCACTAGGTGGCACTACTGTTGATTTCTGATTTTTGACAATTTTTTTTGAAATTCAGGTACTTGTATTTGTGTCTTTTTGCCCAGAACCACTTCCTAGTAGTCAATATCCTATTCCGCAGTTCGAACTCTTTACTCTCCATAAGCTAACCTGTCCCTGTCTAACCTGTATATATATGGAATTACTATTGTCTATACTGCACACGTTCCTCTGTAAAATTTTGACATAGGCTGTATCAGCCCAAATAAATTAAAGGGTCTTCAGCGGGTAACTACTCAACATGTTTCGGAGCCTTTTACCCGTACACGTCTCTCTGAGTAGCGGCTCCTTGCCTAAGCTAAATATTCAGCAAAGACAACCCACATAATAATGAATAAATATGAACGTGGCAATTGATGAATTAGCTAAATATGTGATGTTTTGCTTGTAAATGCAGAGCTTCATATCAAGAAGAATACCTGTCAAACAAACCATAATTACCAAATTTTCATAGTACAGGTTCAGATAAGAACAATTTGACTTACCCCCGAACCAAAATGTACCCTTTCTAGCTGGACAGCTTTTCCTAGTTAAACCATCCGCCAATGTTTAACTGAAGTGGAAGCAAGCTGGGGCATTACTTATCATTTAATACACCTTTCCTATTCATTACTATGCAAGTCAATGGGCATTATAATGCTAATTTACATTTTGGACTTATTGACTAAACCCATCATCCAGACTGACTTCAAACTTGGTGGCAATGTACTTGGGTGGCTAAGTTTACCAAGTTTTTCAAATGGTCATGCTTCAGTGATTTTTTATATTTTTTTATTGATTTTTTTGTTAATGTATTTGGGCAAATCTTAAAAAATCTTCTCTAAAACTGCTCACCCAATTGTTTTGATATCACACAGGAACACTCCTGTGGACTCCTAGTTTGTAATTTGTTCACCAGGTGGCACCACAATTTTTAGCTCAGCTTAGTTGCTGGTCAGGCTGAGCTATTAGGGGGCTCAGTCGTCCAACTTAGAAATACTTCTAAATGTCATATGCACTCAGCTAAAGCTCAACACTCGTCTATTCAGTTGCAGCCTTGATTTTGTGGGACAATATTAGATCAGCTGAGCATGGGCTGTTCACGCAGCCCTCTAGTTTTTTTCTCACAACATACAATCAGAAAATGGGACTAGAAAGTAACCAGTCACTGACATAAAAACAGATGACTCACTAGGTAAGGTTGACATCACAACACAGAAACAGATACGGTGGCCCTCCCACATGGGTCCAGATAAAAATAGTTATACGTTGTACAAGATGCCACAGGTGGGGGAGGGGGAGGTTGAAGTGCATGTACAATGTATGCCTGTGTCCAGATAAATAGCGAATCGTGTAGCATACTGTTTGTCAACTCTCTATTCTGAAATGTGTGTGAGTGATGCCAGTCTTCTGCCTGTTGCTTAATGTACATATGGGTTGCAGCAAACATTGTTCTATTGTGCTGGGATGTGCAAGTTTTATAATAGTCAAAACTGAGAAGGGCACAGAAGACATTACTCTAGTTTGTAGTGCATCTCTAGCAGTTCGACGTAAACAGAACATTTGGAAAAAATGACAGGAAGTATCTTAGTTACCACTGCCACAGGCACACAGGAGTGTCTGTCAGACCCTTCTTGAACAGATTAGAATTCAGCTTCCTGCACCCTATATTATCACATGTGGGATACAGTAAGCCATCTTTTGCATCAGTAGAACAGTTCATTTTCTCTTTTTGTATCTTGATTCAGTTGTTTCTTGAACACAGGAAGACCATGCATGCATTAATGTGGAAAAAGAGAATCACATGTACATTAATGCAAAAGTGTTTCGAGGCGAGTTTCTTCATATAATCGATGGTGGTTACAATCCTAGAAGTCACTTCAGTAATAATTTTGGCTTCAGCTGATTGAGAGTTTTATAATGGCTGGGACTCCTGCAATTCCATTTCACTTCTGAGTATGCATTGTAAGAAAGTTTGGGTTGGGGGGTGGGGGTATAAAATACTATGGAATTTAGTAAATTTACAGCCCATATACTCAGTGTTGCTTCTGTTTTTAGTGATGCAGGTTAGTTGGGAGTTGCCAAATAAAGATACATGTAAAAGGGTATGGTTGTTATGTGTCCAGGTGAAACTAAGGAGACATATGTTGTTTTAGTCCCTCTTTCTTCCACTTGTTCTGGTTGTTGTTGTTGTTTTCTTCTTCAACACTTTTGGTTTCTGTGAGATGTCAGAAGAAATCAATGAAACTTGGTCATGGTGGTAGGATTATGTGTCTAGGTAAGACATGCATTGGGGTTGTTTCTGGGTGCATCACTTTGACATGATTCTTAAAGGTGCAGGGTCACTTATATTTAATCGATTCTGGTGCGAAAACTCAAGAAGAACTCAACAATACCTTATGAAACTTCATTGGTAAATGTACAGAAATATGCATCCAGGTAAGACCTAGGTTGTCATCGTATATGGGTGACCTTGACCCAATTCTTTATTAAGGTAACAGAGTCACTTACGTGAAACTGTTCTTTTTGTGCATCAACTATTGTCAGAAAAAATTGACAGAAGTTGGTGGAAATTGGTAGGATTATGTATCTGGGTAAGACCTAGGTTAAGATTGTAGCTGGGTCACCTTGACCTAATTTTCAATGTCACTGGGATACTTATGTGAAATCAGTGTTTCTACAACATCGTGGAAGACTCGATGAACCTAGAAATTTAGTAGGTTTATGAATCTGGGTGAGATGTACAGGTAGGCTGGGATAGCATCTGGCCATGCAGTTCACCTTGACCTAATTCTCAAGCATACAGGGTATCTTATGTGGATTAATTACCTTCACCTTCTTAATTTCCATGGCTGGCTATAATTGAATCATGAACTCTTCTTTTCCACTAATCATCAGTTGTTGACTATACTTACAAGACAGTTGCACCTAAGTGCAGTGACTACTGATCTGACGCTGTAGCTCTTGTGGCACACCAGTAAACTCACACATGCAAGTGAAGGTACCATGAGAACAGTTTGTGGTACTGGCTCAATGAAAAATAACGATGCAACCATAATTTGCACAAAATTCCGGTTGCCAGATGCGCAAGCATTTCAGGACAAACTGCATCATACCATTGGCATTTGCTACATGGCATTTCGCATCATGCGTGTGGTCACAAAATAAATTTGTGTATATCTGGCTTGTGGTGAAAAATCTCTCAACCTTGGCCTGCACCAGTGTTCTGGGATGGCGCACAAAGTCTTTGGCTCTGCCCCTCTCTATCCACAAACCACCATGACTTCATTTCAGTTGCATTTAAACATGGACTCCTGTTTTAACAATGAGGCCGAAGGCAAGGATGTAATGTTGTTTTCAGTTTAACTTTGTGATCACTTACAAGCTTAGGCCTGGTTACATGTATGGTTCTATATTTGTTTCTTTATTCACATTAAACATCAACAAGTAATGCCAAAAAGTAAATGAAATATGGCAGAAAATTTATCATGAATTTTTGGCAGAATAGAAGAAACAAGAGCCAGTTTGATCAGACTTTTTAGCTTGCTTACAACCATTGAAACCCTTATGCTTCCCCTCGGCACAGCCCCAATGATCTTCAAATCTTAATCTGATTCAAAACAGGCTGCCAAAAAGTAACATTCCCACTGAAATTGAAGACATTTTTTTTTTCAAGTGAGAAAAGCATAATTACAGAAATCCTGTCAATCCACTCACCAACAAAATGACTTTCCCAGTGCCCACATACATGTAGGCCTACATGAATCAACAAAGAAAAATGAACTTGGATGCTGCACGTGCAAATATCCATTGAAATCTGTTGATTGGCAGCTTTGAAAGTGATGCAATGTGAACTTCCTGCCAGTATGTAGGCCTATCGCTTGGTGTTTTCCAATCTTGCCGCATGCTCAACTATCAATTTCTTCACAAGCATAAAGCATGAAATTTCAAGCATATTACATTTCTATATAACCCAAGTACCCACTTTTAAGGTGCTAGCCTGGCAAACCTCAACATATGCTTGATTTCTCTCATGCCATGATCTCTGGGAGGCAAAACAATGTGCTAGCATGGCCAGTCACCAAAAGTGCAGTCACCAATGTGGGATTGGTACTGTAAGCCTGACATATACTGTCCTGATAAATGTTGATAAGGTGAAGTCAAGTGATGATTGCTTGCAACCATATTAATCTTCCTCCTCCTCTCCACACACATATTTTGCTGCATAAATCTTAAGTGTCCCACTGGGAGACATTTGATCCTGTGTTGCAAAACCAGTAACATCTACTTTCTGTTGAATCACAGAGCAGAGAGTCCGGGAACACAGACTGACTCATTGTCAATAGTAACTATAATTATTTATATTTACTCTAGGGTTGAACAGACCCCACTAGCCCCTGATGAGCTGTGGTAAAGGCTGAGAGCCTTTAGGCATTTTGGCACTTCATATGTCTGCTGTCATCAACACTGGCCTCGTCTTTGTATAGTTATGAGGTAGATGTATACTTGGATGGCTTCTGGTAAATGATGACCAGTATAGTCTCTTGTTGCTGGGAGGCCTGTACTCAACACCACTGACAAACCTAATGTAGATCTTATTCTATACTATGGTGACAGGCCTTGGTTAGTGGTCATGCTGCAGCTGCCCTTGCGGCAGCTGCAGCATGACTTGCCAGGCAGTGCCAGAACCACTGACTTAAGACTATAGGCATTTTGGTACTTGAATGAAAGCCCTTTTCATGAAGAATTTAAATATGCAATTGTCGTCTTATATCTAGGTAAATACATGGAAAAATCAGGGACTGGTATGGAATGAGTTAAGACAATGGTATTCCACCTGGGTGTGCACTGAGGCCAGTGAAAGGCATTCAATGACAGGAGGTGTATCCACATCACACACTACAGACGTACAGTCTGTGCAAGAATTATTGATACCATTCCCTGACTTATACCTGTCCTGGGTTTTCGTGGTAACAGCCAGAGATCTGTGGGAGACGACTGGAATCACTCTTATTGCCTGGGGAGTAATTGGCTGTGACCAGGGAGGACGTACATGTACCATGCATGTTTTACTTATCAGAGTAAAAACAATTATAGCTAAATTAGCACAACTTTAAAAAAGTTTATTTATGTGCTCGGGCTGCCTATTGGATGACAAATTAAGACATTATTGGCTTCGTTGTTGGCTTCCAGATGGTTTCAAATCGAAATGGACAAGCCGTGGATGGGGACCAACCCAAACAACGGCACGACACCATGCGCTGTTTAACTCTTTGAATGCCACATTGTGGACCAAGTCAACAGCTTCCCTTGCCATGCTTTGGGTGCAATCCACCCCAAGCGTGCGGAGGAAATTAAAGCTGTTGACCCAGACTAGTATAACGTGTGTCAGCCCAGGCAACTGATGCTTGACTGGAAGGTCTGTTTTGCAAGGAACATGAATCTAGCAGCCTTGTTATAGTTCAGAGTAGTTTGTTGTAAGTAGTTGGACTTCAGTCATAGTTGGCACCAAAAAAGAGTTGACCTGTTACAAATGGTAAGAGCCAGGGACCTTGTGCTATATAGCCCGGGCATCACAGACAGTCAGATATGTGATGCAAAGGTCTCCAAATTAATAAACAAAAATGCCTCACCAACAAAGATCACCATTTTATGATCAGTTCCAAGTTGTCATGGTACCTCTTAAATATTAGATTAGATTAAGGATGAAAGGAAGGGAGACAGAAAGAAAAAGAAAAAAGGAAGCAAGAAAAGGAATAAATGAAGGAAGGAAAGAATAAGAGAGAAGAATGAAAAAAGAAACAAATGAAAGAAAGAATGCCAGTAACTGCATTGGTCAATGCTATTTGTTTTCATGACCCAATGTGGTTTTCAGTGAGAACCAGTTGCTGATGACCGTCAAGAAAAACGCTTTAAATGTGTACTGCATAGAAATAAAACTGAAAAGATAGCTTTCCTGGGCATGGCTTTTCTCCAATGCACTCAACCATACATGTACATGTATCAAGGAAAGCTGTTAACCTGGGGCACATGATCCTGTTAATCCAGGGTACAGCATACTGTTAACCTGGGGTACTTCATCCTGTTAACGTGGGGTACATCATCCTGTTAACCTGGGACACTTCATCCTGATAATGCTCATCACATCATCCTGATAACATGGGACACATCATCCTGATAACTAGAGGATATCACTCTGATAACCAATGGCAAATTATCTTGATAACCTACATGTATTTATAAAGCTAGGCCAAATTATCTTGATAACCTGGGCACATCATTTTGATCACATGCAGCAAATCATCTTTATAACACAGGACAAGCCATCTTGATAACCTGGGACAAATCATCTTGATAACCTAGGGCACATGATCTTGATAAACTAGGACAAATCATCTTGATAACCTGGGGTAAATCATCTTGATAACCTGGGGCATATCATCTTGATAATTAACTGAGGGCATATCCTCTCAGTAGGACTTATCTTAATTTCTCACTCAAAATTGATGTTTTCTCAGTGCTCAGTGTTATATTTAAGTAAAAACATTAAGCAGAAAATTGACAAAGAAAAGGTCAAGAAATTGCAAGCATATTTTTAGGATGCTTTGAGCGTCAGTGTCTTAGCAGCAGGGTTAAGCTAGCACCGGGTATGGGCCAAATGCCAGGATATTGATATTTGCTCACACTTCCTTGAGAGTACCAATGTTAACCTGGCAAGCAATGGGCCTTGATTCTACTTGTCTTTCATTCAGTCTTGCCATTGTGCACACAATGGTTGCTTCCATCTAATGCTGTCCTAAACCAGTTATGGCTGTGTTATTGTTGGGTTAAGGTCTCACACATGGTCTGTGTAACCCTTTCCCCCTAACACTGGCCAAAGTAATTGGGTGGTCAAATGTCATCTCTGGGCTCTTGGCCTTGGATCTTTCTAATTCTGTATGAGGCAGAGAAAACAGTTTGGACAAGTACATAAGACCTACAAAATATAACACACCAGAGCTCAACAGTTTTCCTGGCATCGATTGGGCACTTTGTGCTTAACCCCTGCCAAGGAAAGCTGTTGACTCTGTCTAAAGGTCAAAACTTAAAGGCATCACTGATTACTTATTGCCATCTTGTGGTGAACTACCTTTATGTGTCTGTAAATAAATGCAAAGCCACTCTTACTGTTTCATTGATTGACATGTAGCCTACTATTGTGCTACTAGAGTTTCCCGCTAAGATAATTATCTTACGCTTATCAACAACACAAACAAGAAAGGCAAGAGAAAGGACTTCAAATTCAAAGGGGCTCTCTGCCTTTGCAACGTGATGCTAGGATATGGCCATGACATCATCATTTAAGGATTGTCGTCACAGGCTTTAAGAAGGATGCTGTTACACCACTGTCTTGAAAAGTGGTCCACCTTTATCAATCTGTTTTGTGTGATCTGCTTTGCCTTGAAAGGGGGAAGTGCAGGTTAACCCGGGTATAAAGGCAGGAATACCTGGGGATCCTCTAGTGGTGTCAATGCTGCTTATGTCTACGGCTCTAGAGTTGCTAACACACCACACCATCCCTTCATGGCGCCACTACCAGTTTAACCCCACCCCCCACCCCCACATTGAAGTTAGACTGAATCCCTGAGTCGTCAGGTTTCATTGGCCTGGGTTGGGCACTATGAGAAGCTGTTGACGTGGGACATGACGGGATCTTGGTCCCATCTACAATTCGCAGGCAAATTATTTTCATTAATATTCAAAAATTAGTTGAAAACACTGAAGCAGACAACATTTGTCCACCTGACAGTTATGGCCAGTTTAAGGGGGAACCGGTCAAGCACCCATCTTACTCTTGGCTTTCAGAATGATAGTCATTATGTTACATGAAGTACACTAACTGCAGTCATTATGTTACCAGAGGTACACTAGCTGCAGTCAGTAGCCAAAATAGTTGAGTTACCTAAGATAAAAGTAACTGCATCCACCAAAATCCATGGCTGACTGGTGAGACAACAGCATAGACTGATGACAAAACAGTCACAATATGGTGGCATCTGAGGTTACATAGGACAGGAGTGTAAACAACAAATCCTAGTCATGTACACATACATGTAATTGACTGCTGATGACAGATCATGGTCTGTTGTATGCCTGGTCTATCACAAATGTGTACAAGTCTGCTACTGTTGCTGCTAATTTGCATTATTTCCACTCCACTGACAGGGCCGCATATTACTCAGAGACTAGTGTTTTAGTGGCA
>CAXHWN010000973.1:0-13000 GCA_964020975.1 Hermodice carunculata | reverse complement strand
TTACATGTTCGACAGACCACTGTATACTTTAGTTTTCTGTTAACGAAAGGAAATGTGGCAGTCCATTGTGTAAACACAAAGGTTCAAGGAGTCAGATCCAGAGAGTACCTGCTTTAACCCTTGTGTTTTTACAGTAGACTACGCCAGTTCTTTGATTGGAAAAGGTAAGCTTTTGCATGATGTACAATCTATTAGCAATCGCTCTTATAAGGTAAACATATGCTATTAAGGGTTGACGACCACATAGGTCTGCTTTTTCATCTTATATAACATCAAAAGAATGCCCTAAAATGACAACCAAGTCAAAATTGGATATATTTTTTCAGAAAAGAGTTTAATTTCAAAAGATCAGCTTCGATGTTGTAGCTTTTTATACAATAAGGGTATCATTGGTAATTACTTTTTCTTCCATTATATATTTACGGCAATGTTCAGGGAAAACATGCTCGAGTGACATTTCGTTGAGGTAATGTCATTGGTATAAAAGTAAGTACCCATATGGCCCATGAAGTTTTGACTGGTATGCATTAATTTTGTATGGCTTGGTAAGTACATCCAGATAATCTATGTATATATTATGTTCTACCTGTCCACCTGCCGGTTTGTACTTTCCTGGAATGCCAGCGAAAAAGACATGTGCAAGAACTCAATGTCAAAGAAGGGCTGAAAGTACCACTCTGACCATGACCACTCCAAAAGCTCGGATTGTTTCAATACACATAATTGTCAGCATGCGCTGTCAGTCACCCTGTTCGGAATCATAACACGAATGCATTCCAGATAATTTGGAAAAACAACACCCATATTCGTTAACTGTAACCCAACAATGACAGCAAAGAGATTCAACAGTAACTAAAACTAAACATTCATAAGAAGTGTAATATTCTGATTGAAATGCTAAAATTGAAATGAACCGTCCCTTTTTGTTTGGCCATTATTATTATAGCAATTATAAAGGTACCAATTGATATGCAAAAGCAGTGTGAATTCATTAATTGATTTGTAAATTAGACTCATAACAATTATAAAGATCATGATTATGCTTAATTGATAATGATTTATTGTATACATAATGGTCGGTCGGTGTATGTGTTGACTTTGCAACAAAGTTTGTCACTGACAACTTGTGTGCACAGCTATACATTTGTGCCTTGTGTGATCAATGGATGTGTTTAAATATCGTTGTAATAGTTACGTTCTTCATTAAAAGGGTATCACCGCGATCCATGCCAGTCAAACCGCTGTCAAAATGGAGGTCACTGCAAACGCATGGGACCTTTCTCCTTTACTTGTCAGTGTACGCCTCAATACCTAGGACGGTACTGTGAGTAACCTATCATATATAATCAGACCCACTCATTTCATTTAAAGTTTTTAATGCCGTTAGGAATCGGCAATCATGTCAAGCATTAACTAAATGTTATTACCTTTGTCGTTTCCCTGTAATGTTGGGCCCTCATTGAGGCTATGTCCAACTACGCAAAGTGACTTCACTTTGAGGCCAAATATATACTAGTGTGTATTCCTAACATTAAGAAAATGAAATCAATTAACCACAAGGCTTTGTAAAAGCTGCCTTCACTAAATGTGGACAACAATCATCAAAATTGCTGTTTAAACAGAATCATGCTGGTAAAAATGTGGTTTCAAGAAAATTTGGATTATATCCTGAAAATGATGAAGATAAAATAACGAATGTGATTCAGTCTGATCTGAACTCATGTAAAACAGGTCAGGGATTTAACATGATTGTATATGTATTTTTGAAGAAATGGGATATGCAAGTAGGAAAAGTCTGTTTTTGGAAAATTGTAAAGTTTGCGAAACACTTCATTTTTGAAGAAAAACCCGTTTATGCAGTTAATCGGGAGACAGTCACTCATTCGCGTCAACTATATAAATGCATGATATTTATCTAGTAATATTTCAGATTGTTTCTTAATTGCACACACTTTCAAACAGAATACAACTGTCCGGCCTTCTAGTAATAAATGTTTTGGTGTAGGAGGGTCAAAATAAAGTCTTTTACAATACCACCTGAATTGCCGATCATAAAGGTCCTTTATGCATGCAATTGGAACGCTTAGTTATGATTATCCCATTTAGCTTCCAGTGGCTTTATACTTAGTTCTCTGATAACAAATGAAAATGTGCTTAAGGGTAAGCAACTATCACAAAGTACAAAATTAAATAAGATGCAGTTTTTGGGTAAAAAAACTATATGCAAGAAAACTTTTACCTACTACTTGATTTTATTTAACTGGAAATAGTCCTCTATTGAATATAAAAAAATTGGAATTTTTATCCAAGAATTTTTTTGTATACAGTGGAATCTGTGACAGATTTTGTGAAATTTGATGCAAATGAAGAACATGTTATTGATGCATTCATTCATTGGTGTCGAGAAATTAATTTCTGTTAAATCACCTATTTTGATTGAAAATTGCCACACCCATTTTGACATGTATGGGACTGGTTACATCATGCTGTGTACATTTTAGCTAAAGATACCTGGCTTAGAGCCATTTTGCAGGGTGCTTTTCACCCCCATTTTATCCTTGCTTGTCTGGGCTACAGGGGTCCGACTTGACCTGAGCTTCAAACAACACCCATTCAATCAGCCTAATTGATATTGTGTTATCAATGAGATAGTACTCTAGTCAATAGATTAGGGTTTCTGATTAGCTTCCCCTGTCAACGTTTCTTTTCAAATTTAAACAAAAATGTGGTAATCATGTTAATTTTGAGAAAAAACTATGTTAAATTGACACATGGATCATAAAATTAGCCGACAGAAAGTGCACGTGTGCAACTATTTTATACCATGAAGCAAAGGAAAGTGGAAACAGGCAGCTGTTCTGGTAATTAACATATTGAGGGAAAGTGAGAACCAAACTGGCTGAGAGTGTGCGCAGTGATCAGTTGATGGCTTCAAAGAGTGTTGGACTTGGGAAGGGAAAACAGAAGTAAGGGTAAAAAACATATTTTCCTGGTAGCTTTGGTGTGCACATCATGTTTTATATTTCACGCAAAATTCCCCTTACAGATTAATAAATCTGTCTCATTATCAGTCTTTAAAATGGGATATTTGCTCTGGTCGGGGAATCACCAGAGAATCGTTAATATAGTCGCATAAAAGAGCTGTATTACAGGTACATATAACAAATAATTGCGTGGTCTAAGCGTATGTTTTCAAATGTCATTGCAAATTCATTTCATCTTTCCGTAGCAAAATATAATATCTAGGTGTCGACCTCTGTTGAAATCGCTTCATAATTATTTTGAATAATACCAGGCATGGCTTCCAATCCGTGTAACAGCAACCCATGTCAAAACAATGGTTCGTGTCAAGGCTATTCTGTATATGGCTCCATTAGAGTCGGATTTTCCTGTCGTTGCCCACCAGGATTTAGAGGACGCAAATGTGAAAGTAAGTGGTTATATCATAAATGGGTATATCACCCTTACTCATGTCTGATGAAAGTGACTAACATGTGAATATATACATATATATTTGGGATTTTGCAAAAAGCACTACAAGGTACCAGCAACAATGTTTTATGAGTCAATATGCATGAAAATTGATGTAAATTGCATGTTCATTATTGCCAAAAATGTGCACATACAAGCATAATGGAGTATTTGAAGAAGGTTTAGTTGGATTTATGTCGAAAATAGTTAAAATATGTCAGATAATTATCTGAAATCTGAAAAACTAGAAATTGATTCCCACGGATAAATAGGGAAGTTCAGAATATAATGTACCAATGTAGTATATTCGTATCCACCTATTGTCCCATAGATCTAAAATAACTTATCCTAACAGAGCACTATGCCGAGTTTGGAAAATATTGATTGACCTCTGTTTGTACATTTATGACTTCCATTCAATATATTTGTAATGTGAGAGGATGTAACATAGCCCAGGGCTCTTGGAATGGAATCTGTAGTGGATTAAACCATGTTATGTTTTTCTTAGAACCAAATTTTTCCAAGAGATAACACATAATTGAAAATATCCAATCTTTTAGTACACCATTTGGGACAATTTTCTGTAATGACCCTGTTGACCTTGAAATGGACCAAGGTCACCAGAGAAGTAAACGCATCCCATGTCCTCACGAGAGACTTCAGGCGTAGACAGTTAATGATTGGTCTCCGATATTGGTGTTGGCATGGTGCAGAGGTGCAGAGATCCACTGACATAATGACGCAGTATACCATCGGCTTACAAATATGTATACTGTGATTTTAGCTACGAAAACACACTTTGATGAATTCAAATCTGATGGAATGAATATAGAATGTTATCATATGTTTTGAATATGTAACAGCTGCCTTCAAAAGAGTGTGCCTGAGCAACCCATGTCAAAATGGTGGAACATGCCGCGATACTTCTTATGCTCCTTATTTCTATTGCCTATGCCCAAACAGTTACCTGGGAAAGACATGTGAGATTGCATTTTATTTTGCATTATTTTATAACCGTTTGTGCATGGGATGTTTTGTTTACAAGTTATTGTGATCATTCCTGACCGTTATTGGTAAAGTATTCTTCAAAGTTTCACAATCGGTAAGTATTGAGCTATTTAGATTACGGAAAGGACATTTCTGTGCAGACATAATTAGATTTTATTAGTTGTGATTTAATTAATGCGATTCCAAATGTGTCACATACCTACTTATTTGGCCGACGGACAAAAAAGGAGTGCCTTCAAGTAGCAGGCCCATCATATATCTTTTTGTTTTTGGGACAAGTGATAAATTATTGGTTATAAGTGGTTAGGCCTAAAACTTTCGGAAAAAAACCTAGAATCTGTAGTCAATGAAGATTATTGCAAAGGCTGTGAAGACAAGTTTAAAACCACCAGTTATGTTTTATGGGTGACTGCCTGCCTCTTATTGTTTTCGGGGCAAGTGATAAATCGTTGGTTATAAATGGTTAGGCCTATATGTTTCGAAAAAACAAAAAACTATAGTCTGTAGTTAATGAAGATCATTGCAAAGGCTATAAAGACCAGTTGCCTTTTATGGGTGACTGCCTGCGTCATGTCAGGAGTGAAATGTATTTCTGTACATTGAAATTGGAGGATGAATATTGATATTTTGTTGTTTATTTTTGAATATCTGCCTTTAGCTGTATTTATCTTTGCTCTTATTGTTGGGTTGAAATTAATGAATATGGATAATGTTTTTTGCAACTATTTGATAAATAATTCATTTGCTATGTTGTGCTGTGGAATCTGATATCCAACTCATAGTTATAATAGAGGTAGAGAATTTTTATAATGTTGCAGATTTATAAATATCACAAAAACGATGTAGGTCTACTCTTTTCTTCTGCTGACTCACAAATTAGAACTTAAACCTTGCATCCCCATGTCTCTTTTTGTCTTTTGCGCAAGTAATAAACGTTTGGTTTCAAGTGGTTATGAATATATGTTTTGGAAAAAAACTACTGTCTGTAGTTAACGAAGAATATTTTAGAGGTTGAGAAGAGAAGTTCAAAACCAAGAGTTACCTTTTCTGTGTGACTGCCTGTCTCTAGGTAGGAGTGAAATTTATTTTGTCACATTGGTTTTGAAAGATGATTGTTGATGATTTGATATTTCCTAAATCTGTGCCTTTTGCAGTATTCACCTTTGCGCTCTTAGTTGGGTTGCATTCAATTAATGGTTGTAATGTTTTTCTGAGCTTTTTCATGTACATATGCCTAATTTTTGTAACATGCTTCGATAATTCGATATAATCAATATGTAATTTTCTAACTTTCTTATTATCGCTTTTGAGCTTTGACTTCATTCATGTCGTTGAAGAAAGAACATTTTCTATTACTGTAAATCAGCGTTACACTTTGAACACAGAAAAGAGGTAAATGTGCACAACCTTTGATATGTACTTTTGTGTGCAGGTGACAAACTAAGTCCATGTCAAAGCAGCCCATGTAAGAACAATGGAACTTGTAATACATATGGATACAACAATACATACAAAGCCTATTGTTACTGCCGCCGAGGCTATCTGCTCCCCTTCTGTAAGTACTCAGGGAAATCATAAAATATGAATGCCAGACCTTATGGAACCGTGTTGTCTTTAAGAACATTTGGTACATTTCAAATAATACCTTAAAAGTTGCTTGCATTGTTCCTTGGGTCCCAACCACTCCTGCCACTACTTCTTCTATCCTGCATGCACCCTTATCATTTGCATGGTAATAAAATGTAGCCATCTACTGAAATATATGTTCCCACCCAAATCAACACCTTTTAACTGTCGATATTGTCTCATCTAAGAATTAAATCAACAAAATGTAAAAATTAAAAAAAATTTGGATGTCCAAAATTTCGAAGGCATAAATTTCATGAATTTCATTGTGTCTTAAATGCATAGTGACTGTGTGATTCTGCAGGGAGGGGCCCCGATATATATTGAGACAATGTCTTCCAATTTTTTGCGAACTCCACATTTAATCCAACCTTATACTATATTGGACTGGAGTTTGATCTTCTATATCAAAGTACAATCCTTGCGAAAAATTACAGCATGCACTGTATTAAGCTGCTAAATCAAAAGCTTGGGTTGAAGAAATGCAACTCTTGCTAGCACAATGCAATGGTCTTGCAGGTGATCCAGGTCCATGCCTGAGCAACCCATGTAAAAATGGTGGCTCCTGTTGGTCTCATCTCGATTCGTATGGCAAACGCAAGATACGTTGTTCATGTAGACCGGGCTTCTTTGGTCAAAGATGTGAGTATAATTATTAATAGTCCTCTTGTAACACAGGATTTGATCTTTGCATATATACGTTTCAGGTGAAAGAGAGATTTGACATGATTCAGGCATAAACATTGCGTTTTAACTTGAGAAGTAGTAGAACATATCAACACTAGCTAGCATTTTTCGTGGCACGTACATTCAAGAAACACTGAAAATTGTTCAACCCTACGGTCAAATCGACAGCTTCCTCATCCAATATATTTTCATATCTAACGTAGACCAGTGATCTGGAAAATTTAATCCCTGATGTTACGTTAAACAATAAAGCAAAGTCTTTTGATTTGGTGAAGTGGCGATTGTAGGGATATGACATCCCAAATTATGCACGTATTGACTTTTTTATTTACGCCTTCCACATCTGGCAATCAAAAGGGTGAACTTAATGGGGGGGGGGGGGGCTGAATATGCATAAACTTCTCATCCAAACAGCTTGAGAGACAGGTTTGCAATTTTCACTGAACAGATGGTTTAACTACCCAGTATTTGGTGAATTGCTTAGTGAAGAAGGTTATGTTTGTGACTTTTTTGGCATTAAGACTGCATTTCTAACACACACATGCAACATTTAGAAAGTGGTTCTGTAAAATGATCTTCTCAGCAGCATGTTTATGTATGTTCAATTATATTTGTGTCTTTTTGTCAGGAACCACTTCTTGGTCGTTGTTGCCATAATTTGCAGTCCAAACTCTTTACACTCCATAAGCTAACCTGTCGATGTCAAACCTTAGGCACAATTAGAAGTACTATTGCCAATGTTGCACACATTCTTTTATAGCATTTTTACCTAGACTACGTTAGCCCAAATATATTAAAGGGTCTACAGCATGTAACTACTCAGAACATGTTTTGGAGCCTGTACCCGTACATTTCACTCTGAGTAGTGACTCAACTAATTTGAGTTTACTAGTATGGAAAACACCACTGGCACCATTAATGCTGCATTTTCGATTTATTGTCATATCATTTTCTGTGAATGCTAGGTGAGAGCAAAGGACCCTGTGAAAAAAATACATGTCGAAATGGGGGCACCTGCCGTGCTTGGAGTAGCAGGGAATACCATTGTACATGTACAAGTAAATACACAGGGCGAAACTGTAAGTATCTGTTCCCAGTTCAAAACTCCCACAAAAGTAATGAATGACTGCAAAACTTGTAAACATCATGTGTTTCCCATAGCAAAGAATTTGATATGTAGGATCATCGAAGTGTGCTGGGACAAGATAACCTCAGCCTGCCACATTCAATTGTACAGACAGTGTTGCGTAGTGTGAAAATTGAACACCCTCTCTAGTACTCCTTCCTTTACAAATATTGCATGATATTTTTCTGAGTGAACAGAATATTGACACATAGCAAATGGACAGTTTTTTTACACCCATGAAAATTCAATGTGGGCCCTCCGAAACATCATTCACATTGTTTGTTGTTTAAATGTTAGCTGCAGCAATGGTTATCTCAATCACAGGGAGGTCATCCTGCTCAAAAGTGTACCATAAGACTGGGGCCCTAAGGCAACATTAGAACTACATTTTTCAACTTTGCAGAGATGATGGAGTCAAGCTGTGGCTGCACAAATAAAACATCAAGATACATGTAAATTCTGGCGGATTT
This sequence comes from Hermodice carunculata, assembly GCA_964020975.1. Lineage (NCBI taxonomy): Eukaryota > Metazoa > Annelida > Polychaeta > Eunicida > Amphinomidae > Hermodice > Hermodice carunculata. The sequence goes on along the minus strand of CAXHWN010000973.1, from coordinate 4,612 downwards.
GCCTGATCCATACGTCTAATCATAATATAGTCTAAATAAATTTGCGGCACTTTGGGGTATATATTATTCTTTACAATGTCATTTCTAACAGAATAAGGTTCTGGCATATGCAGAAGCCAGACCTGTCCAATTTTGAATATTCGATCCAATTTTTGTTCATCTTGTGCGAACAAAATGAATACCATATGTTTAGTCTGGATCCCATATCCATTCTAAGTTGCTAGAAATGTGATTTACTCACTGTCATGTCAAAAGTGTTAACCTTAGTATATCAATGAGACTCATGGACAGTTACATCTCTGAATGAGTGGTCACCGAACAACAGTTCAAAAAAAGAAGTAACTACAAAAGTTTGATTTTCTTGTCTGCAAATCAGTCTGTGTGCTTAGAAAACTTTTACAGATTGCCTCTCAAGTATTTATATAACTGCCGCATAAAAGTTTTTGTTTCATTAGGCAATTAGAATTATTTCAAATGCTACAGTTTGGACAGGTGTCACAAACCTGTATATAGTACTTCAATTTTTGTGTCTAACTGTAATACGCTGGACGATATGGGGCTTTTAAAATTTCAGTTGCCCTGATATGCATAATTTTTAACATGACATTTAAAAATGATGCTTAACCATTTATTAAGTATGATGCTAAATCCATTTACACTATGATGTAAAAATTATTACATCAACACCAGATTCCCATGCTTCGTAAATCTGGGGCATAAATTGGTCATGCACAAGTGAAACGTGCATACATTGATACGCATGCATCTTTAAATACATATATATGTCAGTTTCCCTATTTACCGGAGCATTAATACATTTAAATGTACCCACTAACCCTGACTACAAATGCTTCCAAATTGCAGTTGGTTATTACAGGGAGTTGGGTCTGTGTTTAAAAGATATACGATAGTTGATCTAAAACTCCCGTTACAAAGACATTCTAAACTTTGGTTCATATTTCATTGAATGCTGCTATGTCACTAACCTATTAATTGTAGTTGAAATGGCACCTCTTAATACGCAAAAGCTTATTTTGATGGGGAAACACACCAAGGAAGCTTCAGACTATATATTCTCCTTGGTTACACAATGCAGACAAGTTTACTAGTCCAACACAGCCAGTCTCCATAGGGATTGAAGAGTAAACCCATAGCACTAGCCACTTGGCACCACTGCCTCTGTACTGAAAGGTATGGTGGTCAGGCTTGCACAGTTCAACTGTCTCTACTAGCTAAACAACCTGGCTGTGTGAACTCTTACCAGCTGGGGAGTTGGATGGGGGTGGTATGTGTATATGTGAGGAATTTTAGCTTATTTATGAGGAATTTCAGTTAATTTAAAATAAATTTAACTTCTCAACTGTGTGCATGCTATACAATTTTTGCTTCAGCCTTAGACTCGAATATTAAGCTTGGAATGGCAACTGTATTTAGAAAAGTTTTGAATTATGTAAGATATAAAATTTCCACATATTCCTCTAATATGCATACTTTTTAACATCATGACTGTTCAAAATAATATGCACAACTTCACTACTAGGTCTATCAGCATACCAAGTTTGTACTTTTCAGAACACAAGTGTTTCCCAAAAAACCTGAACACAAAACTGACACGCAGTTTTAAAATATACTCAAACAAAGCATAAACGTATACATGGATATCGTAAACATCCAAATAGGTCTCATCACCCTTACATAACACAATAGTTTTTGACTGGAAACTTAAATAATCCAAATGAAATAAAGATACCACCAAATTGTTAAAGAATTTTACACAACTTTGTCATATTATCAATGACATAATGTTTTAGACTTCTTAAACCTGTAACTGTTGACAAGCAGACACAAAGCATGAACGTACACATGGGCATCGTAAACAAAGTCTCATCACCCTTATATAACACAAAAGTTTTTGACTAGAAACTTAAATGAACCAAATGGTCTCCATATACTTAGATCAGTACTTTATTCAACGCAATGGTCAGTTTAGAACCAGTGAAATCAAGATACCACCCAATTGTTATTTTTTTTTTTTACAAAACATTGTCATATCATTAATGACATACTTTTGTTAGACTTCTTTAACCTGGAACTGTTGGTAAGCAGACGCCAAAGGATGATTTCATCAAACTTATATACTATGCTCGGAGTGTCGATTACATAAATCTGTCAAATACATTACACAATAAAAAGTTACAATCATGTACCAGCTCACCTTGATATTGCTATCCCAAAAATATCATTAAGATGTTTGAAAACGAATGATTCCAAAATATTAAACGACAAAAAAGTTGTCAAAGAATTTAATGTAAATAATTATAAAGAAAACAAATACCTTTGTCCATGTAATAATTCTCCTTACATTTCAAATCACCGTGGTTACATAATTACTGACAATCTTTCCATTTTATATCGTATTATTATACGAAATAATGCACTTTGTAACGTAATTGCAAAAGGGCGTAAATTACATGAGCCAAAAAAAAAAAAAAATTGGGGGTAAAGACAAGAAAATGATAATGGAAGCTGTTGAAGGATATGCTAGAATATTGGCAGAGAAAGATAAATTTGTAGTTCTGTCTTAAATCATTGGAAAAGGGATATAATGCATATTGTGAGAAACAGAATATGAAAATTACAGGAAACAACCAAGCAGCCAACAGACCCTGTTCTGACGCAACGAAAAGTTGTTCAACGCCTGCAAGAGTTGCATGATAACTATGTGATTGTATACTTTGTCAATTGTAAACGGATTTATTCTGATGTTGTCATCAATGAAGTAGGCCTGCTGACCAACTGAAGTACTCCTGTAAACGAAAAGGTGAATGAATAATTGGATATTGTTTGGAACAAATATCAAAATTTTTATCCTTATTTGGCCAGACATTTTATGATGTACATGCACATTTTCCCCCAAACCAGAAGTGGTTATATGCCTGCAAGAGTTGCACGATCAATATATTTTTGCATGTTACTGGCATCTATAAGCAGTTTTATCTGAATGATCTCATTGACGAATTAAGCCTGAAAAATTAGGCCTGTTGAGCAACTCAAGTTCTGAATATGAAAAGTTTGAACAATTAATTCGATAGAGGTTTAATCAAATATCAAAAATTTTCGTTTTCATTTGGCCTGAAATATTCTGATGTACCTGCCCATTTACCCAACATTTGAACTCTTTCCAAAACTACATAAATATCATTTTAAGTTCCAATTAACAACAAGTTACAAATTTTACTCTACGACAGAATTGTCAGTTTTGTTTTCTCAAGGCTGAAAGAAGGTCCGAGAATTTTTGTTAGGTTACTATGGTTAGATGGACGCATCTCGTGATATCAACAGGAGGTAGATTTTATTTAATTCAAAGATCTTGTCGAACAGACGAACTGTACAGATATAAGTTAAACTTTATGATTAGTGATATATATATATAGTTCTGGACAAAACGACACAAATATTATATATATATATATATATATATATATATATATATATATATATATATATATATATATATATATATATATATATATATATATATATATATATATATATATATATATATATATATATATATATATATATATATATATATATATATATATATATATATATATATATATATATATATATATATATATATAATATTTGTGTCGATTTGTCCAGAACTACTTCCTGCTGGTCATAACCCAATCGCACAGTCCGAACTCTTGGCTCTCCATAAGCTAACATGTTACTGTCTAACCTGTATACATATGGAAGTACTATTGCCCATCTTGCACATGCTCCTTTGTAGACTTTTGGCATATGCTGTTTTAGCCCAAATGATTTGTTTTGTGCGGATAACTACTCAGAACATGTTTCTGAGCTTGTACCCATACATGTCTCTCTGAGAAGTGGCTCTGTGGTTTAGCGTCATATTCAGCAAAGAAATGCACAAAATAATGAATAAGTATGAACATGGCAAAAGACGAATTAGCTAAATACGTAAAAAGTTTTCCTTGTAAAATGCAGAGCGTCATCATGAATGAAGCATACCTGTCAAACCAAACATAATTACTATATTCTTAGTACAAATTCAGATAAAAAAATTTCAACCCCTGAACCAGTATGTACCATTTCTAGTTGGATAGCTTATCTTAGTTAAACCACCCGCCAGTGTAGAAATGAAGTAAAAACAAATTGGGGCAATATATTGAGTCACAGTGATTGTAAAATAAACAGTTGCATCTAGACAACCTGTACACGCCAAGGGAAATCCTAACAAGTACTCCAACCATTAACATCCTGCAGCAGAAATGCAAAACATAATTCTTGATGACACCTGCTCCTCATTTGCAAAGGCTCCAAACAATAAATCTCTATATCGCTGCCAATCCTGAGTCATTGTTTCAACATGATGGGTCAGGTTTGTGATATTTGAGTAAATACTATCAAATTTGAGTAATTATTTGACATCAGGTAAATGTGTACTAAGGCATGCCACAAAATAATGAAAATCGATATCATTTAAGTGAAAAACATGTTATCCAAACATATTTTTTTTTACCCAGATTTTAAGTACAATCAGACAAACTTGTAACTGGTGTCAGCCGATGCTTATTACCGATAG
>CAXHWN010000971.1:0-11000 GCA_964020975.1 Hermodice carunculata | reverse complement strand
GACTCGGGTTTATTCGGTTCACTTCGGGATGCGCACCCTGCTTTGTTTACGTTTTGTGCTCGGCCACGCAGGCCGAATTACACGTGGAAGCATAAGAAAGTAAAACACAGGATGTGCTTGGATTTAATGAAAAATCAAACCGTCAGCAACCTATACATGCATGTTTCACCAATGATGTGACACTGACAATTTAGGTAAAAGATTTGTACTGTTCAACACAATCAATGTTGTAATCACAAGCGTTTGCCGTGACATCCGTTGTAAACATAATTATGACGCCGGCTAGGGCACGACTCGGCTACTTGCTGATTGGACAATTAATTACCCATAAGGATATCTCAAGTGTGTAAATCTATAGGGGCATTATGGATAAACTCGGACACTGCCTTAACTCGGACACTTAGGCCTTCTTTTTTCTCTTGCAAAATATGATTAGCTTTACACATGCTGCACTTTTATTTTTCTCTACCAGATTCAAGCTTTTCATCGGCAAGAGATCACTTTTGCACGTAGCCTCGTTTTCGTATTCTTTTGCAAGCAGAAAAGTGGGCAGGTGCGCGGAACTCAAGATTTGCCAGGTGTTCTTAGCACGTGTAAGTATATTTTGCTAAGGTTCTAATATATACTTTTCGTCGAGCTTTAATTTAAAGACACAAGGAATTGGAATATTTAGTAGTTAAAGTTTCCAGCTGTTCTTAGGGCTGTTTTAGAGAACAAACTTTTCACACCTCAGTCGATGTTCTTTGGAGTGTCCGAAGTTATCCGACTTTTCACTTTAACTCGAACGCCCCTTTTCAGTTAAAGTCGAACGTGTCCGTGTTAATCTGATGAATAAATGTTTAAGTTAAAGACGCATTTGCTTCAACACAAAAGCATTAATACTACCCCATTTAGACTTTAAACTACTGAAAATTAAAAAGGAAGCTTATATTTGCTACTGGTCAGCTGTGCATGTTTTCCAGCTGTCATTGCGTGAATTATAACCCCAGATATTGCAGGCCTTTAATGAAAATCAAAAGGAGCAAGGTACGATACTGTGCCTAAACAATCGCATAGCTTACATAAATTATGTAATTAACTTTCTATTGGCTCATGAATAGATCTGAATAGTGTCATAATTTATCAAGAAAAGATCTCTGTCATTTTTAGAGGTGTGAGCAAATAATTTGCTAACAAGAAACAATGTTACACTTCACTGGATCTCTATTTAAATGCTAGTAGATATAGGCCCTATTAGGCCTATATCAAGGCCTATGCCTGTCAACGTTAGACAGTAGGCCTGTAGGCCTAAAGATCTATATAGACATGTATTTCCCACCTGATGATTTTTTTTTTATAAATATTAAAATGATGAATCCAAATTTTGTAACTATTGGGGGGGAAGGAGGCTACTACTGTGCCTGACACCTGAACAATAAATGCATTTTAATGTTCCTTATTGCCAACAAAATACAGCTGTCTGCTGAAGTTCGACATCCTGTGTTAGGCCTGATAAAATAGCATTGCCTGGTTTCAGATTTTTCCCTTTTTTTCTTTCCTTTTCTTTTTTGCAGCGTCTCTTCATGTCAATTTGATACTCCAGCTTTAATCAACAATGAAAGTAAAAATGGTTAAAACGTTTATTTAGAGACTCTTTATACTGTCCCTAACTGAACTGTAATGAATGTACCCAGAGTCAACATCTTTCCTCGGAGTACTTTGTACACAAATTGTACATGGAAAAAATCATTCAAGTAGCACAAGGAAAGGTAGTGACTGACACCATTATTTCAGGAACTCAACCCAGACTGATGATTTTTCTGCTTGAATGAAAGATCTCTTTTACGTAAAAATTTAAATTCAAATCTTTATTCATTGAAAATTCATTTTATGTGGAATAGATTAAGAGTGATCAGTGAAGAAAGGTGAAATTATAGGCCTACGTAGGCCTATAGGCCTGCATAGATCCTAAGTCTACCCTTCTTAGTATAGGTCTGGATAATTAGGTCTTTACTTGTAGGTCTGAAGGCCTGTGGCCAATATAGATTATTCTTTTATGATTTTTCACTTAAAAACCTGACTAATAATTGTATAAAATGTTCTAGAGTGTGTTACAAATTGAAAGGTTCTAGTTAAAGCCTCAAACTCTTTTCTTGTAGGTGGCCATGGCACAAGCCCGTGCACGGAGCAAAAGGTACCATATAAACCTTTGGTCAACCAAAAATATGGAAGCTGCAATTAAAGGATATTATGAAACCAGAGGGCAGGAAGATGTGCTGAGCATACGGGCCTTGTCCCATGCATGGTATGTTCCTAATTCCACGCTCCATGACCGTATAAAAGGTAAAGTCGAAGGAATCAACCCAAGGTCTGGAAGGCCCACAGTGCTTCCATCCAATTCAGAAAAAGATCTGGCAGATCGCATAAAACATTTGAGTCAAAAGGGATTTCCTTTAGGCAAAAAGGAGATCCGAACCTTGGCATATGAGTATGTGAGAGAAAATGGACTGAGAGGTTTTTCCTCAAAAAAGAAGTTGGCTGGCTACAAATGGTTCGAAAGCTTTATGGAGCGTCACCCTTACCTGAGCATAAAGACCCCTAAACCACTATCAGCTGCAAGAGCAGCAGGGATGAATCCAGTGGTAGTCCAAGCTTGGTTTAAAGAATACCAAGAATATCTATGTGAATTAGGAATAAGTGATGTCCCAAGTCACATTTGGAACCTGGATGAAAAGGGGCTGCAGGATGTCTTCAGTACAGGGGAAATTGTGGGTGAAAAGGGCAAGCGCTCATTCTCCATCTGTGCTTCTGAGAAAGGAGAAACAAGAACGTTGCTCGCAGCTATAAATGCTGTGGGGAATACTGCTGATCCTATGTTAATCTTCAAAGGACAGAGAATAAAGGAACAATGGCGAGATGCTGCTCCAATGGGAGTGGTTTTGAAAGCAATCAATACAGGCTGGGTGAACTCTGCACTGATGACAGAATGGGCTCAGATTTTTGTCAAACATCTGCGAGAAATGTTCATCACTAGTGAAAGGCCACATTTGCTGCTCATGGACCAGCATCACACCCACACACTTAATTTGGCATTCCTTAGAATCTTGGAACAAAATGATATACACCCATTTGCTTTTCCGTCCCACACAACGCAGTGGCTCCAACCGCTAGATAAAACCCCCTTCCGCATGACTTCTCATTACTGGAATTCATTAGGCTGGGCCAAGACCACAGAACTTGCGGGGAAGAAAGTTAACGAAGGTTGAGTTTCTCTCATTGTTTCTGGAGACGTGGGACAAAGCTTTTACAGTGGCAAACTGCCAGAGTGGGTTTAGGCGTACAGGAATATTTCCTGTAGATCAGACAGCCATTCCAAAGGAGGCATTCACAGCATCCAGCACCACAGACATGCCAGCCCCATCAGATCCGAGTTCCGTGCTTGATGCTGCAAATTCAGCTCCAGTGGACCTACCTACAGAGACAGCAGTAACACCAGTGTTACCAACTACATCTGTGGAAACTCCAGCTTTAGCTTTGGATGTGGTTACATCAGCAACAACTCCTGCACCTGATGCAGCAGAGGCACCTCTGATAGCCCTTACAGCAGGGGGCCAAACTTGCACAGCATCAAAAACGCCAGATCCCGTCACAGTAAGTGGAATTCCACCTGTCTTCTGATGTAGAGATGTCTGGTATTTCTCTAAATCCAGGGACGGCTGACATAGTAAACGTACCGGAAATTGGAGAAACTGTTGTAATTAACTCTGACTCCGCTTCTACAGAAGTGACATCAAATGCAGCAGATATCAATGGTACAAAAACTGACAATCAGCCTGAACATGAATAAGCATGTCTGCCTAAATAGGCCTCTACATCTACTAGTCATATTTCAGTGGGACAGAAAGCCGGTACCTCGGGTGCAAGTGCCACCGTATCCTTTAGGGAGCTCTGCCCTTCGCCTAAGCATGAGAGGCCAACTTCGACAAGAAAACGAAAGAAGATTCCAACATACAGACTGGTGTCAAATGAACATTTCCAGTATCCGGAAAGTTTGAATACTGCTAAAAAAGCCGAACAAGGGAAAGCTACCTTTAAAAAGGCAAAGGCAATTAAAAAACCAAGTGCAAAAACCACAAGCAAATCAACAAAATCCAACTTGGGCAATGCAACAGAAAAAGCCCTGTTGCCCTCCAGGAGGATGTTTATAACCTTCATATAACTTTCATGTTTTGTTGGACATTGTGAAGTAACTAAAATAAATATAAAAATTTCACGTTACTGTATAGGCTATATCCTATTCATCGCAAGCGACTACTGCTGGAAGGTGAATTAAGGTTGAGGTTATTCTACGGTTAGTTTTAATTGAAATAAAGTCTCATAAGTCAAGCTTGTGGTTTATCGTTCTCCTAAATTATTTGATGCTTTTAGAATGCATTTTGCTATTTGGGAATACAAAAAGAACTTACTCCAGGAAAGGTACCTATTTAGAGATTTTAAAAGATATGAATCTCGAGCAGGAAAATAGGTGTACTAGGCCAAGGCCTAGATAGATTGCAAACAAGCTTTCAACAGTGTAACCTAATATATGGAGCATAGAACAAGATGGATGTTAATAAAAGGCAAGGGCACATTTTTAGCAGATTTCTGCTGCTGAGAAGCAAATTAGAATAAAACTTTCCAAAATACAAATTTATCTACTCCAAAGACTATCAGAGTATCCATGAGTTACATACTTGCTTGTTTCTAAAGACAATTATTTCAGATTATTTACCCATCAAAAAGCATTCTGAAGGCAATAAACCAGATTTAATTCACATTATGCTTTTTATCCTATTATTTACAGAAGCATGGTAAGCTAATTTTAAAGTCTGTCGATGCACCAAAGTGTGGTTTAGAAGCAAAATAGTATGATTATTTTGCTGGTCCTGAAAAATACTGGAAAAGAAAACACACTATTTTTTAGACTCAAAAGTACGTTTGTCCGAGTTAAAATGGAATGTTGTCCGAATTTAAATGATTCTGTCCCTAATCCCGGACACCAGACATAACTTTTCTTTCTTTCCCTATCAAGAAATTTACGAACGAGTATTTCAAATTATCCAAGTCAGATTTTAATACAAAGGCTATTATAATTTCTTCCATGCCAAAAAAGGCCTGAATGTACATTCGCTTGTATGAATTTCTGGTTTAAGGCTTAAGTGTCCGGGTTTACCTCCAATGCCCCTATACAATAAAAAGAAAGTCGAATAAACCATAACGGTAAACTTGTACATTTTTAATTGAACTTGAAGAAAATCTGCACACCCTCAAAATCAAATCTGCTAGGATGCAGGGGGCCTATTATAAAGTAGCCCTTTTTCGCATGTAACGTTGGTCTGGTTGTATGGCACACTCAAGTAATATCTGTCGGTGACAACACTGGTGAATGGCAGCACTTAAGTTTCACAGGATTGAAATAAAGTTTGATTCATTATTCAGTTTCCATTATTATGTTCTAGATAGGCCCATATAGTAAATGAATTTATCAACTGTTGGGTAAATCTTTCATGTGATTGGTTTAATGTTATCATGTGACCAGCCTTTAAAAATGGACTATTGCCTGCTTCGAATCGATGTCCCAGGCAAAATTCTACAGACTGCACCTATTGCCTGCTTCGAATCGATGCACCAGGCAAAAGTCTAAAGACTATTGCCCTGCTTTGTGGTTCCCGGTCATGTATGTCCGGTAATGTGATTTGCTCGTTTTAAATTAGAAGAGTGTAGCCTAACTTAAGTGGTGGCAACACCACTGTGACTGCTTTTGTAATTTTTGCAAGCCACATGTTCACTGGATAGGCCTACTGTTATTTAAAGTGTGTCTTCAAAACACTGTTGGCCTACATAATGTCTGTTTTCCCGGGCTGTTTCCATATACATATATAATTTTTTTCAAAATTTAATGTAGCCTGTTTTACTGGGCAATAGTCCAAATCCATGTAGGCCTACCCTCGAGGTGGTGGTGTCCCAGCTTGACTATTGCCCTCGACACTTTAGCTGGGACACCACCACCTCTCGGATTCATGGATTTGGACTATATTTGTATATTAGGCCGGTTGATCACATATTGGACCTATTCATTTGGCCTCTGCATCATGCCTTTACATGAATGATAGGGCTGTGTGTTCCTTCGTAATTTACCCGGTCTGATTTATGGAATGCAACTCTGAGTCTGATCTCCTGATCTAACATGTTTAGATTGATTGATTATTATTTTTTTTGCCTAGGTGGAACAAGATCATAAATTTTAAAAAGCAGGGAAATTAAAAAGTACCGGTCATTCTCGATCGGTTGGTTTGGAAAGACAGAGTCTACAACACTGTTATTAGGCCTATACGGCAGGTCTTGAAGCAGACAGTGCCCTTAGTAAGCCTCCTTAGTAAGTCGTTAGCGCTGCTCACCCAAATAACGCCTTACAAATTTTCCCACGCGTCTTTCATGGGCAACGGGAGTAATTTATGACCCGACCGACCGTGTTTAGTCACTTTCAAGCGCGCGCGCACACACACACACACACACACACACGTTTGCCGATCTACCTCCATTCCCGATTCCGGCAACCAGCCCATCCAAATAACTAATCCTAAAATATTGTTGATGATGAAAATAAAAGTAAAAGATAAACAAAAAATTATATTTTTCCAGTCCCAGCTATATCTGTTTATCCCCAAAAAAGTTGAGTAATAAATTTTTACTGATTTGTAAAATTGTACACGCATGTGCAGCTATAAAGTACAAAATACATAATTATATGTGCATGTACTGCTATAAAAAATAAGTTTAAAATTTAATCAGGTAATTTAAAGTCTGCGGAATAAATATATAATCCATGTGTATAGTGACATGTCAATTATTTTACAGTGCCAAAAGACGATGTGAAGCGGAAGAAGTTCAGAGCTTTGTTGAGGTTGACCCCCATAAGATCCTAAAGCATGTTTCCACTAGATGGTTGAGCCTTAGACGATCCATTGGCAGAGTTCCTGAGCAGTGGGGAGCCCTGTTATCGTACTTCCGTTCTCTCGAAGATTCTGACAAAAGAGGGAGTTAAGTATCCAAGATATAGGAAAGATTGGAGAACCCCATCTTCAAACTTACATTTATGTTCCTGCACAGCGTACTGGAGATCTTCACATCATTCAATCTCCTGTACCGCTTATATTCACAGACAAAAACTGACAGGTCTATGAATTCTGTGTTAGCAACATGATTTGTATGGCTTGTTTTGATACAAAATACAAAAGACACCAATAGCTTGTATTTTTTTATTGAAGATATCTCATTTTTCATTCTAGGAAGAGCAAGTGAATCTACACACCCTACATGACAGCATGTCACATTGCTGCGCAGAGTGATTGCCAACTTTGTGAAGCCAGCCAGCATGGTGGGTAAAACTGGAGACCTTATCATGGGACTGACGTTTGACGACCCAGAGCATCAGAGTTGGGATGAAAATTTGGTTGTTGGACTGGAGGCAATGAGACTATTGCTGAGGATGATACAATAGAACCCTTCCAAGTGACCCTGTTTTATAGGTAAGTACCAGCATAATTTGACAAATAATTTGAAACTAAAAATGCGAAATTAATGCTTATATTACAACTGTAGTAGTAGTGACATGATTGCTGTGAGATTATGCTTATTTGTTTCATCACTTATAAATAACAATAATCTGTAGTGTGGTATAAATACTTTACTTTTAAGGGTAGTGCAGGTAGATCTTTTAAAATTTTCTGTCAAGCATAGACTTATTGGTCATAAAGACCTTGTAGGGGTGTACGGGAGTTCTATCACGAAGCGACCAGGAAAATCTTGATGATCTTCCCTTGGAAGATGAAGTACTGAAAAGTCTGCCAATAACGGATCCAAGTAAGTGTCTGACACTGACACCACTGGATGGTAAGGCATTCTTCGTTTGTTCCTGCAAGGAAGAAATGGATGTTATTATTATTAATAGATTATATTATATACTACTATTATGTTAAATTTTACACATGCTACATGAAAATGGATCAAAATATCAATTACAATAATTATTAATAAAAACACAGTCTGAAAAGACCACTATTTTGCTAAATTATAAGTCTAATCTACATGTTATCAATATTGAATGATTTGTTGTTAGGGTAATGACTTTTTACAAGCTGGTAAAAATTGATTTTTTTTTTAAAATTTATAAACAAAGTAATGACATATTTTATTTCATATATTTCTAGCTGTTAACTTGGCAAAAAAGTTTAAGAACATAGTTGAGGCTGGAGAGAGAAGCACCATGCTGAAGGAGCTTGTTGATTACCAGACATTGGACCTCACACCAGATCAACTTGAAATGCCTGTGGACAAGTTCTGGTTCCAGATGTCCAAGCTCAAAATGCCTGGGACCAAGGTAGCAAGACCGCCAGTTCTTTCGCATTTTATGAAAGCCCTGTGTTGTTTCCCACACTCATGCAGATTGTGAGCGTTGTTTCAGCATGGTCAGGCACATCAAAACCGAATTTCGAAACCAGCTTGGAAATGACACTCTTCAATCATTACTTGCTGTGAAGAAAAATGCTATGGAAAATTAAAATACTTGTTGCTATGAGATGAAGCCCGATAGTGCTCTGCTTAAGAGTGCAAAGGAAGCCACAACAAAGTGTACCAAGTCCAAAGGTAGCCAGTAGGCTCACATTGACATAATTTGAATCATGATGGTGGAATAGAAAGACTCTCTTAATCAGCTGATTTTAATACTTACAGTGGTTGACATCATGATGAATGAAATTATTATTCAATATTGACTGTACGTATGTATTATGAACATTTCACCTTTGCTGAAATCAAATATGAATAGGTCATCCTTGCTGAAATAAAATATTTGTATGTAAAACATTATTTTTCATTTGTTTGATGAAATATTTTGCCCCAAAATAAACACTTCAAAATTCTTATATTTAGGCCTCAAAATGGCTTAAAATGCAGCATTTAAGGGTCTAAATAGCAAAAATTTTCCGGGGAAGCATGCCCCCGGACCCCGCCAGGTACGCTTCGCGCCTTCGGCGCTCGCACTCCATATCCCGACAAAACCTCCAGTTTCTTTAGGAGTCTCAGGTTGGCAACACTGTTAAAACAATATATCGCCTTGAACGATATCAAATTTACAATAACACACATACGCAGTTTGTTATTAAAAGCACGTATAAAGGTAAAATTTATTTTATTTACTTTTTGTATTTTTGGGCACATCATGTTTTCCGTTGTTTAATTTGATGATCTCAGTTTTCAGGTGGAACATGCATTTTATGAAATTAATATTCATTTTATGACATTTATCACATTAATATGAGAGGTGCATCTAAGACATCTTGATTTTTCTAATTTTATTTTTGGGCACATCATGTTTTCCCTTGTTTAATTTGATGATCTCAGTTTTCAGGTGGAACATGCATTTTATGAAATTAATATTCATTTTATGACATTTATCACATTAATATGAGAGGTGCATCTAAGACATCTTGATTTTCTAATTTTATTGAAGCCAGAGGGGCACACCTACTTCAATTTAACTGGTATAGGTTGATCAGGACGCTGACGTTGTCACTATACATCAATTATAGGTGGACTCTTTACATGGGCCTATATGTTGGTTTATGCTGTTTTATTTTTCACAGATATAGACACCTACTCAGCACGTGATATTATAGCTGGTATATCTATAGTACCAATTCAATTTCTTTCACACGTTCCAATGTGTTTTCAGAATGCCAGTAGTAATGAATAAAAGCCAAGCTTGTCAACGATGCCGATCAGAAAGGACAAGTTCCTAAAACTCTAAATAGAATTTCCCTGACGGAAATAAAGAAACTATCAAAAATAAAATGCACAGAAGCTCGCTATCCTAAAAATAATTTTAAGTTTTATTTTGTTTATGTGCATATACAGGATCCAAGAATACAATACAAGCACAATAGTACTACGTTGATCTATAACACTGGACAACTTGATCAACTTTGAAAATGTTCAAACTCTGTAAAAATATGTCATTGCATTGAGACTCTTGCTACACTATTTTTAATTTTAAAAACGTATATTGTATATATATATATATATATATATATATATATATATATATATATATATTTGTTTATATGTATATATATATATATATTTGTTTATATGTATATATATATATATATATAGAGAGAGAGAGAGAGAGAGAGAGAGAGAGAGAGAGAGAAACAGACTTCATTATTTCCACTTCTGCTAGCCTTCCCATTTGCACATCAATTTCGTGTATATATATATGTATATATATATATACATACCTGTATATTTATATGCGCGCGTGTGTGTTTCTATCATGCAGCCGGTAGAGGAAGATGTCTGGCTGTCTATTATGACCAGAACAAAGGAGAAGGAAAAAAATACTGGAAGGCGGATGGTTTGACGGACGAGTTGCGCGAGGTGGTGGTAATGTTGGATGAGGTCGACGAAGATGCGCTGGAGGAAGAGCATAAGGAGCAACACACATAGAATGATGATGATGATGATGATGATGATGCTGATGATGATGATGACGACGACGAAAACTGTTTGTGCCTGGAATGCGGGGAATAAGAACCCCCTGGTAACATACTGGCCACAGCATATACATACCGCTTGTTCGATTGTGACTTTTGCCACAAGTGCGAGTAATTCTTTTGGATCTCTTACAGAATAGCTAGTATATTGTTTGTAAATTAAAACAAATCTTTAAATGTTTAAGCGTGGTTTACTGTATAAACATTGTTATAATGTCGATTTCATTCATGCATATCTGTAAGATTTTCAATTTGAAAAATGCATTTTATTTAACCAGAAGTTTGGAGATTATTCAAAACGTTGAATGATGTTATAAGGAACTGCAAGTCTGTAAAATTACCTTAAGCACACAGCGGATTGTGTCTACATGATTACTTTTATATCATTTGTACCACTGACACAAATGTTAATTACAGTGCCACACTAAT
>CAXHWN010000968.1:0-19464 GCA_964020975.1 Hermodice carunculata | reverse complement strand
CTAAACTTTATGCAGACAATAATAAAATCTACGGAGAGATTAACGACACCGAGGAGAGCCAACACCTTCAGCATGACCTAAATAATCTAAGTGCGTGGTCAGCCCAGTGGCCCTTAAACTTCAATGCAACAAAATGTGTCGTTTTGAGAGTCAAGCAAGCTTTAACCTATCAATGTACCTTACACGGAGTTGGTCTACCCGAAGTGCAACAACAGAAGGACCTGGGTGTAATTATATCTCAAGACCTGTAATAATCAAACCTCGTAGAAGAAATTATCAAGAAAGTAATGCAAATGCAGATAGTTGGCATTGTCAACAGATGCTTTAAAAATCTCAACACTACAAAAAAAGTTTCAACTTTCTAAAAGGCCATCATTCGCACAATCCTGGACAAATTATTTTTCATTACAGAAGAGTGAACCAAAGGCACTGGAGAAACCTGAAATAAGGTCCCTCCTTCAAGACTTTGGTAACAGAGGACAAAGCAGCAAAATAAAGTTCCAGTCAAAGAGAAAGCTTAAGGCTTTAGCAGTCAAGTGAATTTATAAACAGATCATCAGCGGGGAACCATCAAGCAAGTTTCGCAGCCTTAAATTCCCGGGTATCACTTTTATATGATGGTGGCAGCTTGCCTTTATCTTGTATATGGTGCAGATAACCCAACTGAATGTAAAGAACGCATGAACATAAAATCTTAAAAATACATAAGTACTTACAGTAAAGCACGTTGTTGCTTGTTATGGATTTTATATGAAAAAAGTCTTGTGTAGAAACATACGTAAAAATAGTACAATTCAAACTCGAACTTACTCTGAGGAAACGAAACTAAAAATGTCCATGTCCCTTCCCTGCACAAAAACCAAATACAATAGGCAACACAAAGCTACACATGTGCAGGCACAGAAAGACTGACTTGAGGCCCGAAAAACACACAGGGGTGTCACAAATCGACTGGTTGCCCGAGCATCCACTTGTAAAAGAGCAATCAAACTGTATTCTTATATTGGCTGCCATCCTTGAATTTTAGCACCGCGCTGTGACATAACTAGTATTGGCAAAGCCTGGACAAACAAGCAAAATCATTCCTCAGTCGTCCGTGAATGTTCGCATTATGTGAAAGTGTGCTTCTGTTGTAATTTCTTGGAGCAAGTGTGCATCTCTGTGTTGCTACTATTGTTTAAATCAAAAACCCTGTAGAAGATTGTATCGTATAACACATAAGACAGAACTTTGACTGATGAGTGAAAATTTACACATGGAATCCACCATTTTTATACAAAGAGTGTGGTAAAGAGATAACACGGAAGAAAAAAAATATAAATAAAATACCCCCCCCCCCGAAAAAGCAAGATCAACAACAGAAAGATGTCCTCGTTATGGCTAGAAATTGCGGCGAACAAATGTTCAATTTTTGTCCGTTTAACAAGGGTTTTGCATCTAAAGGCCTATATTGAAATACGATAATTAATGTGTGAGCACTTAAAGAGTAAAATATCGCATTTTCATGTTGGAAACAACTGCTTGAAGGCAAAAGTGCACCATCACCCTATGAAACTCAGTGCCTGCTCCGGTACAATGGTAGATCCGAATGAGGCTTCCATCTATTCCACACGTGTGTAATAGGCGTTACACCGATAAGAACAATAGGGTGCCTACTATTCCCATATGAGAGAAAAAGGAAATAATATTCAGCAACCACTGTTATCTGGTGCTCTTGTCACTAATTAAATGCCCCTATGGTTAATTATTTATCAGTCATTAAAAGGACTGCATTCTTTGCACAAACATACATCCAGCTATTCACAGACCGTTTGAAAGGCCGTTTTTAGAATGTCAGCTCTTGCAAGCAGCATTGTACTCGAATTCAGTAAAGATAACTCAAAAATGCACACAGCAAAATTTAAATTCATGAACACAATGGCCATAATGACCATAACGTTATTTACAGGGATTGCAGTTCGGCTAAACCAGCCACTGATGGCACTTCACTTTCGTAAGATTGTCTCGTATGCCAAGCAACGATACGACAAAACATGCAATATTTCTACATAAAAGAAAGCAATTTTTGCCCAAATAGCTTATTGTCGAGTCATTTTGAATATGCGTTGAGTTATCCAAAGTCGAATAATATAAAAAGCCCAAAGAGAAATAATAAAAATCTGTCTGTCTGTCTGTCTGTCTGTCTCTCTCTTTACACACACACACACACACACACACACACACACACACACACACACACACACACACATATATATATATATATATATATATATATATATATATATATATATATATATATATATATATATATATATTCCGCCATGACTTTTCAGACCTGTCTTATCGTGGGTTCAAATCGTTTTGCATCCAATGGTTTTATGAAACTTCGATGTTATAAACTCGTCTACAGATCGAGTACGCATGCGATTTGGCTGTCAGGAACAAGTGTTAAAATCCACTAATGACGAGCCCGGAACCCCCACAATGAGGTTTCTTGCACAGCAAGCCAAATCTGGTGGGAAGTACGCGTAATACTGTGCATCATGCTGGCTCGCGGAAGCAGCCAGAATCACTGATACATACATCAAATCCTGCCCTTGTGGCCACCTCCGTAATCTGGACAGTAGTAGAAACAGCCCTTGGGGGGCAAGGGATGAGTCAGGGGATTATAAGGTCAGGGTGATTAAAAGGTCAAGGGATTAGTCTGGGGTCACCAAGTGTAAGTAGACACAGGTGTTCATTACACAACAGGGATTAAAATTATGGTGTGGTATATGGTAGCAATGGATGAGTCAGGTGTAAGTGGGTACAGGTGTTCATTACATAACGGGGATTAAAATTATGGTGTCATATGATAAGGGCAATATACATAATAGGGATTAAATATAGGATCCAGTTTGAACCAGAAAACTACATAACAGATAAGTCAACACAGGTGTGCATTCAAGTACACACAGGTGTTCATTACATAACAGGGATTAAAATTATGGTACCATTATGATAAGGACAATAGGGATTAAATATAGGATCCAGTTTGAACCAGAAAATTACATAACAGATATATCACCCCACTTCTATAGACTGAGTGGAACCAGAAAATTACATAACAGGGATTAGTCACCCCACTTCTATAGGGGGAAATCCAATCTGATAATGGTCAAGTAGACACAGGTGTTCATTACATAACAGGATAAGTCAACACAGGTGTGCCAATAGCGCAAAATTGCATAACAGATTAGTCACCCCACTTTTTCTATAAATAGAATAGGGGATTTTCCGATAAGGTCAACAGGTGTTCAATTCCAGATTGCATCAGAAAATTACATAACGGGATGAGTCAAGTCTATAAATAAATTCGGTAAAGTCCAATCTGATAAGCTCAGAGACTTCTAGAAAAAAATCCAGTTTGAACCCGATCCCATGCCAGGATCAAAAAAGTATAAGTAGCCTGGTGTATCTCACTTTTCACCAGTCACACCAAGACGGACCAAGACTACGCATCCAAGTTCTCCAAGAAGCTGACCATTCAGTTACATGGTGAGTAGAGTTTTTTTTAATCTAGGCGCAGTACATTGTTGTAGGATTAAAATTATGGTGTCATATGATAAGGGCAATATACATAATAGGGATTAAATATAGGATCCAGTTTGAACCAGAAAATTGCATAAGAGATAAGTCACCCCACTTCTGAGAGGAAAGTCCAATCTGATAAGGTCAACAGGTGTTCATTACATAACAGGGATTATAGCGTCATATGAATCTATAAATAGAATAGGGGGAAAACCAGATTCTGATAAACGGTCAACAGGTTTAAGTGGACACAGGTGTTCAAATCCAGAAAATGACATAACAGGGATTAGTCACCCCAACTTCTATAGAATAGGGAAAATGTAATCTTCAAATCCAGAAAATCACATAACAGGGATTAGTCACCCCAACTTCTATAGAATAGGGAAAATGTAATCTTCAAATCCAGAAAATTACATAACAGGGATTAGTCACCCCAACTTCTATAGAATAGGGAAAATGTAATCTTATAAGGCCAACAGGTGTTTGTATTCTGGTAACAATCATCGTCAGCCTACTTGCTATTTGTATAAAGGCGTGGATGTATGTGAATGGCTGTTGTGTGCTGTTCTGGATGCTGTTATGCTGTTCTGTATGCTGTTGTGCTGTTCTGGATGCTGTTATGCTGTTCTGTATGCTGTTGTGCTGTTCTGTATGCTGTTATGCTGTTGTATGCTGTTGTGCTGTTCTGTGTGCTGTTCTGTATGCTGTTATGCTGTTCTGTATGCTGTTATGCTGTTCTGTATGCTGTTATGCTGTTCTGTATGCTGTTATGCTGTTCTGTTTTATGTTATGCTGTTCTGTATGCTGTTACGCTGTTATGCTGTTCTCTTATGCTGTTATGCTGTTCTGTATGCTGTTATGCTGTTCTGTATGCTGTTGTGCTGTTCTGTATGCTGTTGTGCTGTTCTGTATGCTGTTGTTCTGTATGCTGTTGTGCTGTTCTGTGTGCTGTTCTGTATGCTGTTATGCTGTTCTGTATTATGTTATGCTGTTATGCTGTTCTGTATGCTGTTGTGCTGTTCTGTGTGCTGTTCTGTATGCTGTTATGCTGTTCTGTATGCTGTTATGCTGTTCTGTATGCTGTTGTGCTGTTCTGTGTGCTGTTCTGTATGCTGTTATGCTGTTCTGTATTATGTTATGCTGTTCTGTATGCTGTTACGCTGTTATGCTGTTCTGTTATGCTGTTTTGCTTATGTATGTGGGAACATGAATATGTCTTTAGTAAAAAAAAACTATAAGTAGACATAAAGTAGACACTCAAAACACCCAATGAGAATGGGGAGAAAAAGGAAGCAATGCCCCCTGTGTGGTAAAGATGGGCTGTTACACCTTTATTCACATCTACGTGATACACATGGTATGAATAGTGAAGAAAGACAACCCTGGTTGAGGCAAGCTGAGGTCAGTAGGTCCTACAACAATGACGAAGTTCAGAGTATGGTTAGAACTCCCAGGTTAAACAGCCAGTGCTCTCAAATACAGTCACAGATGGATACCACAACATACAACAACCATAAGATCACAGATGGCAGCCATGCGGGCATAGGTTGGAGGCCATCCGGGCCACTGTTGGGAGCCACGGGCCCCTGTTTGAGGGACCAGGGCCCCTACTTTGAGCTACCAACCGGGCAACTGTTTGAGGGACATGGACCACTCTTTCGACAGCCAAAGGAACGGAACTTTCAATTCAAACACCCGTTCACCATGGTGATAGCTGCACCTTCAGGCTTTGGAAAGACCCATTTGACAAAGAAGATCTTAGAACAAGCTGACCAAACCATTAATCCCCTGCCTCAACGTATAATTTGGTGTTTTGGCCAAAATCAACCCATGTATGAGGAATTGCAGAGAAACATACCAGGCATAGAGTTTATCAAAGGTATACCACCACACTTGGAAGATGACAGTTTTTTTAATGTCAATATGAGAAACTTGATTGTATTGGATGACTTGATGAGTGACGTGGGTAAAGATGAAAGAATCACCGACCTGTTTACAAAAGGCAGTCATCATCGCAACTTGAGTGTGATTGTACTCATGCAAAACTTTTACGAACCCAAAACAGTGACCATAAGGAGAAATGCCCACTATTTGGTATTGTTCAATATGCCCGGAGATCAACAACAGGTGAAAACAATGAGTCAGCGTATGTTTCCTCACAAACCCTGTTACATGCTGGAGGAATATAAGAGAGCCACAGCCGAACCCTATGGGTATTTAGTTGTGGACTTGAAGCCAGATACACCTGAACATGACCGATTAAAGGCAAACATCTTACCTGCGGACAGAACAAAAGATATGCCACAGATTGTAAATAGGGTTGAGCCACCAATACAGATGGAAGAGAGGACCAAAAGTTATAAGTGGAAGCCCGACACACCTACATACCAACCCTTGGAGACTACGAAGACTCATAGATTAGGTCCGCCTGGATTACGAAGAAAAGAAGATCCAAACACTTTTCAACTCACTCCAAATATGGTGTCCTGCAATTATTGTGGAATTGTATTTGCCGATATCGATGAATTACAACATCACTTGGTTAAGTGGTGTTTTGAGAAACCCGGCAATAAAAGACCCCATATGGAGGACAGTGATGATGATGAAAAGCCATCCAAGATAAATTGGGTGAACTGGAGTGATCAAGAGGATGAAGAGAATGAAGACATATTTGGCAGGAAGGAGAGTAGTGGCAAGCAACATGAGGATGGTGATAACTCAGTATTTGAACCCATTGTTCAAAAAGCGTTTGAGGACATGGAAGACGAATACAATGCAAAAGTGAACTCCTACACAGATGATGGGAAAACACAAGATGACGCACAGGAGCAAGCTATGGAAGATTTGCTTCCAAAATACAACAAAGCACTGAGATCCCAATATGCTAGGTGGTGGAGGGTGTTGCATAACCTGGAGAAAAACAAAATACATAATACCATCAAGAGAACCATTGACGATCTGATGGATGAAGAAGACATGGATTGGCAAGAAGCCATGCAAATGGCTCTCAAGAAAAGAAAATTTTTGTTTCAGAAACTGATCCAAGACTATGAATCAGAAGAAGAATCTGATGAATCGGAGGATGTTGACCAAAATGTGTTGACCTGGATATTGTGTGTTGACCAAAATGTGTTGACCTGGAAATTGTGTTGACCAAAATGTGTTGACCTGAAATTTGTGTTGACCAAAATGTGTTGACCAGGATATTGTGTGTTGACCAAAATGTGTTGACCTGGAAATTGTGTTGACCAAAATGTGTTGACCTGAAATTTGTGTTGACCAAAATGTGTTGACCAAAATGTATTGACTGTATAATATGTTTTACCAAAACATATAAGTAGCATAGAATTGCTTTGAACTGACAGATCATTATGGGACGAATTAAGAAGAATTGCCCTGTTCCAGGGTGTGGGAGACAAGAGTTACTCTACTTGTCGATTCATTTGAAGAAAGTTCATGGCTTCAATCAAAATGATAAAATCAAATGGTTAAAACAAGCACAAAAGACAATGCCAAAAGAAACATCGCCAATGAATGCCGAAAAACTGAGAACCATACTGATGGCACGCGTTCATAATGGGGAACAACAGAGTACATGCCAAGTCATCATGCTCTATATACATCAAGTCATGGAGCAGGAAAAGATTGCATTTCGAGACGCTTTGCAATTTGCCCTCGATCATAGACGTCCGTGGATATTGAGGTTACTCCAATGTAGTCACATGATGTAGAAAAAAGTATAAATAGAGGTGTACGAGTGGTCACACAAACTACAAGAACTCACTATGACGTCAGACATTATCAAAAACAACAAGGATTGGTCCAAGTGGGAGACCTTCTTTGAGGACATGACGCACGGAAAAATACCTTACTCTCCATCAGGATGGTACATCGTGGATGAGAACCCCGAATGGAGCAAGAGAAGAAAGGACCCTAACAAACCCATTATTAATCTGGTCACGCCAGTAGCACAGACGATCAAACAGGCCAAAGCTGATTTGAAAGATGAAGAAAAGAAGAAAGAAAAAATATCACCAAGACCAAAAAAAGAGACGACATGCCAGCCTGAAAGCCAAACCGAGCATGACCAGGAGAAGGAAAGATATGGCTTACCAGGATCCCAATATTGGAAATAAACTATGGAAAGCAGACTGACTCCAGTCTTGTTTTGAATACTATAATGGTTGGATGACACAATTATCATAGCAGAACCGAGATTCCATGGGAAAAAAATCACGAATAAATGATGTATTGTATGATATGTCAACAAAAATACATTGTCTCTGTTATTTATCACATGGTGTGTTTGTTCATGCCTAAAAAATCTGAGTACTGTGTGATTTGAATGAAACGAGTTTACCTATTTGTCAGCAAAAATATTTCATTGGTTTTGCCACGTTATTTTTATTTAATTCCATCTAATTTTATTATTTATTAATATTGTATATATTATTGTGTGATACAAATTTATTTTTTTTATTTCCATTGTATCATTCTGAATTGTTTTATGTCATTTGAATATATATTATATAATATTTGATCTCGCCTGTACTAACTGGGTTGTAATAGGGTTTCTGAGGCGACCCCCACCGGCCTCCAATGGTAAATGTTGAGACGGCCCCTTGTTTATCACTGCACCTACAGGCGTGCGTTATCGCTCTGAGGTTTGGGTCGCTGAGAACGTCTGTTGAGGGTATAAGTTTCTTGACTCTTGAGCCATTTCTTGATGTCTTTGAGTTTGATATCGTGTCTCCCTTCAGCTTTCACCGCATCATACAGTTTCTTGGGACTGGAGAAGTTAGCAGCCCTGTCGGGCGAATAATATAGTGTCGAGAGATAGTCTTCCATCCTTACACCTGCAACTCCTTTACTCTACTTATACAATTTCCAATTAATCATTGACACCAAATGTTGTGTAGGCTTTAGCAAGTAGGCTGACGATGATGGTAACCAGAATACAAACACCTGTTGGCCTTATAAGATTACATTTTCCCTATTCTATAGAAGTTGGGGTGACTAATCCCTGTTATGTAATTTTCTGGTTCCACTCAGTCTATAGAAGTGGGGTGATATATCTGTTATGTAATTTTCTGGTTCAAACTGGATCCTATATTTAATCCCTATTGTCCTTATCATAATGGTACCATAATTTTAATCCCTGTTATGTAATGAACACCTCTTGACCTTATCAGATTGAGTTCCCCTGTTCTATTTATAGATTGTTTTGGGGCTGGGGCGGATCTGGTGACCTCTGACTCATCCCCTTGACCTTTTAATCCCCCCTGACCTTATAATCCCTCTCTTGTTTGGGATCCAAGAGGACTCCCTACTACTCTGGACACATCTGTTATGTGGACAGTTTTCCCCAGTCCCGAATATTTTAAATCATTTTCATTTAAAGGTCATCTTCTCAATGAGGTCACCTATCTAATGTGCATTTAGGACACTTTTCATAGTCCCATATGCAAATAGCCTGCCCAATATGGACAAAACGATCACGCATGCGTCGAATTTAGACGGCGGCGCTTATTAAGTGATGTGCACATTTTGAAGAACAAATACTAGTTCACCAGTCACTGTGGGTTTTCAGGAGGTACGAGAATAGCAATGGAGCATCCAAGACCAGAGATGTCTAGTTTATAACAGGTATATTGCGATTTTGCACATTGTTATAAAAAGTCCTGAAGGTGAAGGCACGCTTCCTTGAAGACGAATCAATTTCAGTCGAGGAACATGAAGACTTGATTCTCGCTTCTTTGAAAACGAATCAATTTCAGTCATGAGGGACAAGTAAGACACCAAAAATAAATCCCACTTTAATCAATTCTAGGTCAAAATATATTTGCGTTACGATAACAAATCATATATGTGTGTAATCGTCATACTCCAAAGAATTTACATGTCCCGTATTTGGGTGCCTGTGATGTTAGTTGTTGAATAAACAGATGGATGTTGACCGCACAGCATCCACCCCATAAATGGCGATATAAGTCACTAATTATTTGAGTTAAAATCATAATAAACGTGCATTTTAATGCTGCAATTTTGCCCCCCCCCCCAAAAAAAAAGAAAAAAAAAATCCTGCAATTTTATTTTTTTTATGCTTGTTTTAATTTTTCTGGTATCCGTCTGCAAAGTTTGACGTTTCAATTTTCCCTTTGATATAAAGGATGTTCATTTTCTACTTTCCATAGAAAAAGAACGAAGCAAAATTTTGAAAATCGATAAATCGTTTTTGCAGTTCAGACATAACAGAATAAAAAGCCTTTAACCGGATTAAATTTCGGCCATCAGTTTTCTTGGAATAACCATTCTTATGTGGGGTTCTCGTCCTATTATCATTTCTGAGAAAACAAGCTTCAACGGCCTTCGATGTTGATCATTTGCCTCTGAAACAATGCCGTTTGCTTAAGTTGAGCTGATATAATACAAAACGTAGTAAACATCATCCTGTAACATTTGGTGAAGTTGTCAATCAATTATTGGCCAATCACATGAATGAAAGCTTTTGAAGTACGGATAACATTATTCAGCGATCTATCAAACGACGACAGTGACAATCAGGTTTCAAATCGTGACGTCATGGAGGCTGCCCATTGGGCCCCGTGACCTCAAGCCTGGCAACGAAAGATGTGTTGCCTTGCTTCGGTGGGGTGGCCTACGGCCGCTCGTGGTCAGTGGACGGATGGCGGGTTTAGTCTTCCGCCCCCTATCTCTTCATCCCGTTTTTAGGGATAGTGTTTTTTATTGCATTTACTCCTCTCTGTAAACTTTACGTAGTTAGCTTGTTAGACTTGTCTGTACACGTTACTTAGGAAACTCTACGATAAACTCCCTTTAATAAGCAGATCTACACAGAACTGGGTAAAGTGAGTTCTTTCTAAGGTTAATAAATTGGTACTTAGGAAACTGCGGTTACATCAAACTGTAAGTGATACCAACAGAGCAGAGGGTGTAAGGGACGGGTCGGCCTTCAACTTTACCGCTGAAACAATTAGGGTTTGTAGAGTTCATAACGTTCGCTATCAGCCTGTCGCTGACACTTTGGTGTGCAGGACCACTGGGGTAATCCATTTCGGCACGGCCTTTGAAGGTATTGATGTTAGTTAGTGCCTTCCTATGCATACATCTCATTACTATGTTGCAATAGCTTTCGTAGCTATGACCACTTTTTCCCTTCGAAAATGTCAGAACATCCTCTGACGATTATTGCTCCTCCTGAACATTAAAAGCCTCCCTTCATCAGAACGCAAAGCAAGCAAGATAACTATAAAGTAAACTACTAAGGCTATGATATGTTAACATGTTTTCCCTGCCTACCAACATACTTTCGGCATGCCGCCTGATTTCGCGGTGCCGCCGAAATTACCACTCTCCTTTTGCCAGGGGCCGTTGCTACATGTAGCCACGTGACAGACTGTTAAGTATGATTGACGGGTGGCATTGTTCCGGTTGACGGCTGAAAACCAAAGGAATGACACATGGACGTTCGGATGTCCACATGCCTGTGGGTTTTTTTGGTGCTTTTCTCATATTTCTACTTTAGTTAAAATCTTGAAATTTTGACAACCTATAGAAAGGACATTCATCTTGAAAAAAAACGTTAAAATATCAAAATTGGCCATGCAAAGGTTTTTGGTGTCTTACCTGACCTTCAACACATGACAAACAGACAGAATATCCAAAGGATTCAGAGCAAGGAACTAAGTCACTGGTTAAATGATACACAGGTCAAAGAAAACTTCTCCAAATATGACATCATTTGCCTTTTAGAAGCCCATGGCACTGCAGGTGTAAACATAGATCTGAAAGGGTACATTATTAGCTCATTGTGTAGACCTCTGTATGGAAATACAAAAAAGTCATCGGGTGGTATTTTGGCACTGTTCAGGAACGAGAAAAGAAATGTAATCCTAAATATTCGGCTGTACTCTTTCATAACTAGTCGTAATATTATGGCCCAAGAACACACTTCTGGTAAGAAAGGTGAATGCACCATCGACCACATGTATGTTTTTAAATCACTGATTGGTACATATCTGAAGAAAAAGGGGGAAAAAAGGTGTGCTTCCTTGACTTAAGCAAAGCCTTCGACAGTGTTTGGAGAAATGGTATGCTTTACAAGTCATTGAAAATGGAGGTCAGGACCAGATTTTAAATAAATTATCAAGAGTACGCACAACGATGTGAACTGCCATGTTAGCAAAAAACAGGCTTGACTCCAGTTTTTTATATGTTTCAAGGGGTTAAATAGAAGGTTCTGAGATTTTCAAAGGGAAAAAGTGGTCATGGCGACGAAAGCTATTGCAACATAGTAATGAGCTCCATGCATAAGAAGGCACTAACTAAAATCCATACCAGTGCACATTGTTTACAAGTGGAACCGGGTAGATACTGCAGACTAGTGGTTCCTAGGCACCAACAAGTGTATATTTCTTTTGCCAATTAAATGAAGTTAATGATGAAGAGCACTTTCAGCAGAGGAGTAGTATGTTTGACTGAGAGATGTTCATCATGCTTAACATCATCAACCGTGAATGTGTAAATTTCAGATATCTAAGTGACTTTGACAAAATGCTGTACTTGCTTACTGGTGAGGAACAGTGTATCAGGACTGTGGCGCCATTCTGCTTATGTGCCTTGAGGCTGGAGACGAACTCTAAATGTTTACAAATTGACATTTGAAATGAACATGTATATGTAAAGTGGGCTCCATGCAAACACTTCTCGTGTGTGCAGCAAATGTTCTTGTGTGATATTTCATGCCTTGGACTACAATCCAAGCTTTAAATGCATATTAATATCTTGTCTTTTTATTTATGTATGTATGTAACTTATGTGTGCTAAAGGGTGTCCTATGTGACTGATCTCAACCTCAAAGCGATAAGGAAGTGTCTTTGTCTTGGTGCTATGTCGTCTGTCATTTTCTTTAATGTATAGATGTGGCCCTAGAGGGCGCTAGGTGCTTGTACTTGTAGCTTATAATGCCTTAGTCCCTACAGGACATTTCAAGCAAAAAAGTATAACTATTATAAAAAATATGCCAGTCACCACAAATCCCCTCGTTCTCAACTTTCAATAGCCAGTTGGACAGGTGTATATAATGATGATGCCTGAACAAATGCAGGCAGCCGAAACCTCAGTTCCAGGCCATTGACCTGAGCATAATTCAACTTGAATTAAGTTATCAACAGTCAGGGAACTGAGCAGGCTGTAGATATTGTATAAACAAACATTTCGGTCTTAATCCTCTATCAAAAAGGGATAAATTCTTCAGCTCAATTGGGTTATCATAGTTGCTCAGTCAATCAAAGAAAACAAAGTCAACTCATAAATCATAATCCTGAAACAAAGCTAGAGGTCCCACAAGTTCACCCATTGCCTAGCGTGGACACCTGTCAATTGTGAACACCTTTGCTCAGTCCTAATGGTCTCCGACAGGTTTCACTATATTTTTCATTATGTGAATATTATTCTGCAATAATCAAACAATATGATTATGAAGAATATTTCAGCACCCGTTGTCACCACAAAAATGATAAAAACATATCAGGTAATAAGGGTTTTTTATGTTCAGGGCAGACATTTTGTGCTGCGATCTCGGCACTGGAGACGTGTTGAAAAACAACTGAGCTAATTTTGAATCCTTTTTCGTGATGCAATACTGCAAATGCCAACACCTTTTTCTGCTGTTTGTATCTCATGGAAATCGATTTCACGTAGGTCTTGTGACCTATAGAATTACACCAAAGTCTCCTTTACACAATACCGAATTTGGCGTCAAATAGATTACCATTCCTGTAATTCGTTGATTTTCTGAAGACGTATCGTGCGAAAACCACAGTGTTTAGCAGTGGAAGGAAAAAAAGGAGAAAAGAGAAGGAAGAGGAAGGGAAAATAGGAGAAAAGAGAAGGAAGAAGAAGAAGAAGAAGAAGAAGAAGAAGAAGAAGAAGAAGAAGAAAAAGAAGAAGAAGAAGAAGAACAACAACAACAACAACAACAACAACAACAACAACAACAAGAAATCGGAACTAAAAATAGTATGTCCCGGTTTCATCGGGACACATACTAACATTAAGCGAAATATGTGTATGTGAATGACACATACTCTCCTTCCAAAACCTTGTATGTGGAAACATGCAGAAACTTCAAACCTTTACAAACATAAACACAGCTACTTTTCTGCATCGAAGTGATAGATAGATAGATAGATAGATAAATAGATAAACAGACTGACAGACAGATAAATAAATAGATAGATAGATAGATAGATAGATAGATAGATAGATAGATAGATAGATAGATAGATAGATAGATAGACAGATAGATAGATAGATAGATAGATAACTTGTTTCCGAGGGAGAATGGCAGCATTTGCCATTTAGTAAGACCAGATAAGTACTGGTATTTGATTTGTTATGAAAAATAATTCACTGACTTGATTACCGTAGTCTTAGAAATTTTAGCACTCGGCTTCATTTATTGATGATAAAACACTTACGCAATGCTCTAATAAAATGCACTAAAATAATTATGCAAAAATAATGAATGCACAGTGAAACCAGGAGATTCTGTCTTTTAGGAGTTGCATGGAGAACTTTGCGGGCTTTATGGTGTCATACAATATCTATGCATTCTTGCAGCTTGAACATATGCTGGTCAAGGACAGAGTGACGGCAGAGTAAAATCATGTCAGCAAGCGTGTCTCTCAAAGCAGGAATGGTTCCCAATAGCCATGACACCTACAGCTACTAAATGTGATGTGTGACCACTTCATAGGAAAGGGGTGTGTCTAGCACCCCGATGAGGTCACTGTGACCTTGACTTCGACATTCCAGCTCCATTAGGTTGAGTCTGTCTGGGTCATATTTCCTGTATAACAACCAAATTTAGTTTGTACTCACTTCCTAGAATATGGGGTGGATCTGCCATGCACCAGAACAAGGTCACTGTGACCGTGACATGAACCCTTTGACCTCCATAATGTTGAAGCTTATGTGGCCATATTTGCTAACCATTAAAGCCTGCTTCAACCAAATAATGTGCGTAAATACTTCACAGGGTAGGAATGCATCCCACCCCAGTTTTAAGGTCACTGATACATTGACTTTGTACTTAGAACCCTTATAAAGTCTACATTGTCCGGGCACTGTTTTCTGTACCCATTACAGGTACAACAGAACAATTCGCTTCATAGAAAATATAGTATGTCACACAGCATAATTGGTGCACTCTGACCTTGACTGACTGTTGATCCCCCAATAATTTTAACTGGGAATATTTAGTATAACCTACACTTACCAGAATTTAGAAAGTGAACATTTCTTAGCATAAATGTTTGTTGTGTACCCAAGACTTGCGCACTGTGACATTCACCTTTGATCTTTCATCTCATGAAGTTTCAGTTTGGCGGTTAATATTTCCCTCTGCATAACCATCCATCCATCCATCCACAATTATTCCCATCACAATAACTTAACAGTGCGGTGAGTGTGTTGAATTTCCTTATCTATTTTCATTTGTGTGGTACCATGTATTGCTATGCAATACTTGATTTCTTTCCCTTTTTTATATACCAAACAATGGAGTAAACTTATGTGTCTGTACTTTGGCAGCAAGGTCTGTTCTGAATTTTATGAAGTACGATTATTTTTGCTAACTGATAATGATAAGGATATACTGCTTTATTAAAACAATTAATTAAGGACATTTTAAATATGTTGTGACATTATTTTTTTCTTCCTTTTTCTTATGTGAAATCTTGTTTAGAATAATTCACACTGTTCACCACGTGGTATTTTTTTGAAATTTAACGTGCCGTATATTTCTGGCCGGTCAGATCTGAAATGATTTCTCTTTCTCCCATTGTAAATATATACCAGCCGTCTTTGATTTATTTTATTATGTGGGTAACCAGTAAAAGAAACTTAAGTAGATACTCAGACATGTCGGCAAGACCTTTCCCAACGATATGTCAGTTTTGTCTCATAGTTTTCGTGGGGGTATGCGGTCAATAAGAGTTGCTTATTTTTTCGTATAATCATGCTGCAGGTGTGACACATGATGTGAGATTATCAATGGTGGGGTTGTTCATAGTCTTTCGTATTTTCAGTTTGTACATTTAGAAGGCTTATATGCAAATCAACAACAATGAAAACATCAAAATCAGTATTTAATGGAGTAGGTTGTCTCAATTATGATGGAAAACTGTAATACCTTTACCAGGGTGTCAGTAGATTGTTAATGCTACCTAAATAAATTCATGGGCATGAATATCTAAACTTACTGCTTTTGCATAATTACGATTGTATGGGAATAATGCTTGATATAATCACGGTCATTACAAAGAATATGCTTTAAATATACACCAAATCCACCAAAATTTGAGTTAGTTCAGGCTTTACATATGCAAATTCATAGTTGTCAAAAATACCAGAGCACACATATCTGTATTTTTACCAATTTTGCCACTGCTACAGTGTCAGCCTTAAGACCGCTTTCAAATTTTGACAATTGCTGAATAATTTTCTAATGTTCTAGTAAAATAATGATTGTTGGTACGTACTGTTTTCAAAATTCCATTTAACCCATGCTTATTCACATATTAGCAGGACAGCCGTGCCCATGTTTCTCTGGGTATACTTTTCCTTGTGTATTCTGTGAGGTCTTTAGCTTCCAATAAACCCTTTTTCTATTTTGTTGTAATTATTTTCAACTAGTGGTTCTACTTCGTAATTCGTGGCTCCTTGTAAACTATCCATGGTGTAGGTATTATTAAGATGTTCACATGCGTGTTGTTGGTCATAACGACATGACGACAGCCGTCCAACGCAAAGTTCCAATTATAAAGAGTAGGCGTACAGTTGAAGTATATGTAGTGTATCCCAAAATGTGTGTTGTAATCTAACGAGGAAGGTGTTCATTAATCCAATGAGCAAACATTGCGCGATTGATGGAAATAAATGATAAACAAGAAGCCCATGGGTCTAATGCTCTGCTGACCACCATAATCAACAAATCACTTTCTGAAATGTATTTAATCAACTAACTTAAAAAATTACTTAGGGTTAGACATATCATGTAATATCAAACGTCCGCATGATACACATTTGTGGTACATTTGGCACCACTCGCCTAATACTTTATCAACATATTTAATTAAATGTCCCTTTCTTAAGTGCTTAATGACCCTGAAAAATGGTTCAGGCTCACACAATCTTCGCGTCTAGGAGACCAATGTCGTAGGTCACCAAGCAGAGTTTCATATTCAATGTACTCAAGCGCAATTTGGATCTAGAGGCTCAATTCCCTTTGCATTGATGTCCAAACTTCACCCTACCATTTCAAATCAACTATTCCAACTTAATGAGTCTGGTGACCTTACGAACATAGATCAAGGTCACAGATCTTGCATTTGATATCAGCATTAGGCATGATCTATTTTGTTATGATTTGGCTTCTGTAATTTAATTATATTTCGACATACTAAATTTTGTATCTTTCAACACATTTTAACTGATAATTTCCGTTAAATTATAGATAGCGCCATTAGATTTTGACCTCTACTACAATCCCATTAAATGTCATGAAAATCCTTCGAAAAATTAAGGAAGCTGGTCTGGTCATAAGATTTTCACATTTTGACCTGTACATCATATTACTACAGGTGGTGCCACCAACATCATTGTCGAGGAAGATCTCCACACACTTTACAACTTCTGAGCGTCACATGAGACTAACTAAAAAAAAAAAAAAAAAAATTGGGATACAGAGCATTCACAAGATGGCCCCTATGTTCAAATTGCTAATTTGGCCTTGACTTTCAAGTGGAATTAAACACTTGTTTGTGTTCAAAATATGCCCCCGCAACCAGCTTTGCAAGCTTTGTATATATGGTCACTTTGATCAAATCTGGTAAAATATTTTCAAGTTACTGAAAAGAAGAAAAACAAAAAACAAAAAACAAAAATACAAAAAAAACAAAAAACAAAAAAAAAAAACAAAAACAAACAAACAAACAAACAAAACAATAAATTGGTCTTGTTTTCCTTTCAGTGTATGGGAAATCAGTGAAGTATACTTGTATACTGAACCCCAATGAAAAGTATCCACATGCCAATTTTGAAGTATTTTATTGTTTATACTTGAAACATTTCATACCTAGACGTGCTTAGAACTTAACAAAGCATTCACTTTTCTGGCGTAAAAATAATGTCACGCTCTACCGACATTAACGTCACTTACAGGCGAAAAATGTCATTAACTGCCCTAATTGAAAGTCACACAAATTTTTCTGTTCAATATGGGATGTGGCCACCTCGAGCATCAACACATGCTATACATCTGCGGCGCATACTGCTGACCAGGGTTTGAATTCTGTGTTGGGGAACATTATTCCATTCTTCCTGCAGAGCTTGGATCAGCTGGTTTCGGGTAGTAGGCCTAGGTGTCCTCCGTTGAATACCTTGGCCTAACTGATCCCACAAATGTTCAATAGGGCTCAGATCGGGTGAGAACGCTGGCCATTCCATGACATTGATGTTGTTCTCATTGAGAAAGTTCATTGTTAATCTTGCAGAGTGTGCACGTGCATTGTCCTGCTGAAAGATCGCCAGATCTTGATGCTGCTCCATAAATGGGACCATGTGCGGCTCCAGCACCTCATCAATGTACCGCCTAGCATTGAGGATCCCTTGAATGACCACTAGGGGTGTCCGGTAGCGGTTGCTGATGCCTGCCCACACCATGACAGAGGGTCCACCCCATCGATCTGCCTGACGGACACAGGCATCTGCATATCTCTCCCCAGTCCGGCGCCACACACGTTCTCTGCCATCTGCTCTGCTGACACAAAAACGGGACTCGTCAGTAAAAAGGACGGTATTCCACTGCTGGCGAGTCCACCTGGAGTGTGCTCTACACCACTGCAGTCGTCTTTCTCTTCTGGGTTGGGTCAGCAGGTTACCCCTGTAAGGTCTTCTGGCTGTTAGGCCACTGCTCCTCAGTCGCCTCTCCACAGTAGAACTACTGACAGGACGGTGATTCACCCCTTGAGTCTCACGGCCTGTTTGGGCTGCTGTACGGAAACGGTCTCGCAGGTGCATCAGCCGGATGTGACGGTCTTGGCCAGGTGTTGTCACTCTTTCTCGGCCAGGCCTAGGCCGATCATCTACGGATCCAGTTTCTTGTTGCCGTTCAATTAGTCGTTGGATGGTGCGCCGAGTACACCCCCATTCTTTGTGCGATTTGAGTGATTGGGACTCCACCCTCTGCAAGCCCCAAAGCATGGTGTCTTTGACCTTGGCTCAGACGCGGCATGATCGCCTCAACACACCTGAGACCACTGGCTTTTTTCTTGGCTGAACATCCCTTTTTAAAGCCACTGAAAACATCAGGTCATTTTAGCCATCCAATAGGAGTGGTGGTCAGAAGCCATATTCGGTGCACAAAAGTCACATGCATTATGTAACAACCCAGCAAAAGTTAAAAAGTTGTCCTGAATGACCCTGATGTAGGCTCCAAACCATGCATATATGCACACACAGTACTTAGTAACTTACAAAATTAATGTGTTAATTTTTTTATGTGGATACTTTTCATTGGGGTTCAGTATATATATGTTCTTGGCTTCAGACATGTAGTGATGTAATTAAAATCAGTCTTTATACATGCTTCGGCCAGGTGGTGGTAATTAAAAGTAATGCATTGTACCTAGTGTGCATAGTATAATATTGTTATGTGAACGACACATCGTTCATGTATTCCAGCATTCTGTTGCAACCTTGAAAAATACTAAAGGGACTTAAAGTTAGGCCTGAACCGTACTCGAGTTCCTCATCTGGTTGATATAGGGTTGAACTGGCAAGCACCTTCCGCTTGCAGAACCAAGCCAC
>CAXHWN010000967.1:0-15000 GCA_964020975.1 Hermodice carunculata | reverse complement strand
CCCATCTTTGACTCACACGGGGTCTAGCCTCTCGTGCCCTGTGCTGTTACTTAATTCATAGCCTGGATGCAACTCCAGTGTCTGATACAAAATCCATATTCTGAGGCCCACTGCTGCCTACATCGGCGTTGTATGTACATTTTCAAGTAATGCACACTCTGGAAAAGGCCCGTTATACATTGCACACTACATTCATTCGACATATATACCTCCCCTTGACATTTATCACACATATATTTTGGATACTATTTCTTCAAAATGTACACTCGGGACTAACCCACTGACTTGGTTGCTATCTTGGAAATTGTGAATTCCGCACTCAAATGATTTGTATATTAGGAATATATTGGGACGATCCGGAGAGGCGGGGGGGGGGGGGTAATATATGAAACAAAAAACATATATTTTGAAAATGTTTCAGAGCATCAATAATGATATGATATATATTGTGGCCGTGATTCACTTTGATATCAGAATCAAATGTTTTCAATGTTTCCAAATGTTCAAAATGGCGCTCATCACGTGCCAGCTCTAGGTATCGTGTCATAGTTGGATTTTGTAACTAACGATGATAACTGCTCCAGACACAACCAAAAGGCCAGATTGATGTTAAGACAGTAATAAGTTTTAAAAGTATTATGACCTCCGTTTGCCCTGGCAACTCAGATAATGGACACCTGGAACCTTGCGAAATAATACGATAACGCTCACTGAACAACCGGGTTTATGCTGTTTCACCCAACAACTATGTCTATGCAGCCGTGCTGTTTCACTGGCCCAAGTTTACCCTCCAGACAAGTTAAAATAAAATGCTGTGTTGGAGTTGACTGCATAATAAGGGCACAAGATGGCCACCTTCTCGATACAATCTTTCAGCCTGGGTTGAAAAACTTTTATTAAGGAAGGGCTGCTTGAAAGTACTGCTTTGTGTGTGTGGGGGGGGGGGGGTCGGTTTTTTGTTTGTTTATTATTGTTTTCAATTTAACGGTTGGGCCTTTTAAGTAATGCCTGTCAGGCCATCAAAACCACACTAAAATCTTTGTTAAGCAACTTGAGCATTTGCTATCACACGTTCAAAATGTATGTTCTGTCCCCTTTTACATGTTACTTCCTTTGACGTCAGTTTAATCTATTACCAGGGCACAGCCGGCGGCACTTGTTAAAGATGAATGATCCTTAAATGGTTAAATCGGTCTAAATAAAGGATTTTGACAGCTGATTCTCCTGATCCAAGCTCACATGGCTGAATTTTATTAATAGTTTACAGAGTTGCAGATACACAATTGATGGGCAACACAGTATAAAATCTACTATACCGTGGATAACAGTTTCCGTGGGAACGCTGTCTGTAAGGACAGTTTCGCTGTATATCTTTCATGTTTTCCCGAGAGCAATGAATGATATAAAGTACTATTGTCAAATTCGATGCATACATATATATATATGTATATATATATATATATATATATATATATATATATATATATATATATATATATATATATATATATATGTGTGTGTGTGTGTGTGTATATGTATATATATATATATATATATATATATATATATATATATATATATATATATATATATATATATATATGTGTGTGTGTGTGTGTGTGTGTGTGTGTGTGTGTTAGGTCCTACGTACCATTTTAGTCAAGCAGTCATAAAGAACACATGACATATAGTTGACGCGGATTCTACTTTGCATTTGACGTTTGTGTAAAGTGGCTGTAAAGGGGTGAATGTGTCACTGGCAAGTGTGTACACGCCGTGAGACAGCATAATTGCACAAAATGTTGTTGTCTAAATATTTGAGGTATCTAATACAAAGATGCAAACGGATACTTCTTGCTCCATTTTTTGTTCCACTGTGTCAGAAAATGTTAGCTTATAAATAAGCTTTCTGTATTTTCATCTCATAACGTACACGCACTACAGTACTAATCCGCAGGAAGATTTTGAGGGTAAATCATCCAAATGTGTCATTGTAAATGCTGATTGTAATTTGGGGGAGTTTGTGGTACTGTTTCTTATGCAATAATTTTGCTGTCTGACGTGTTATAGATTTGTTTTGATTGTCGGTTTTTCTCAGGCCAATTCTGATTGCCATTCTCGTGACAGCTGTATGTTACAGAACAATCTAAATTATTTACACTTATTACCCAGTCTGTCAACAGATGAATGATTTGAAACAATTGTCGGCACATGACAAGAGATGAAATTGTCTGTTTCCAACTAAGTCATTAATTATCCACGCGATGCAGCACACAAGCATTTCATAGCAACCGTTACGTCATGCACGAGCGTTGCAAATGTTTGTCATGTAGAGCTCTTGAGATGCCCTGGCAGGCTCTCAAGATGAGTGGATTATTACCAATCATATGAGTCTGTATACAAAAGCAAATGTCATCTACTTTTCATGTGACTTGGCTTGGTTTACCTCTTTCAAGAAGAAGGATCTTATAAGAGTGTGTGAAACATGCATTCACTCCTGCTACATTTTATGCGTAGCGCGCCTTTCAACAGATGGCTACTTTGCACAAAATATGCTGCCACTGGCACAATACTCTTCCCAATTCATTTCTATATCTTAACTACCTGTTTACTTCATAAAATACGTTGATATATTGAGATCACCAATATAATTGCTTCAACTCTGCATTAATGGGCTTCACACTAGACTGGAGAGACCTCGTTTGCAGATATTTTTAATGCTCTCTTCCATAGATTCAGGGCACAACAAGCACGGGGGGAGATTTTCCGATGCAAACAGGGTCTTTCTATGGTGGAACGGTTCAGACCGCGGTCTGAAGAGGGCGCTGTCTGTCGGAAGGAAAAAATCTGCTGGAGACGTTATCACATCCCTTACTGAAACGCTTGCTTCGGAATCGGCAAAGATGATGACTTTCTTATATGCCAAGCAAAGCCGATTCTAAACTGATGGAACAAAGATGGAACATCTTAGACTTCAGTGAACCTGACCTTAAGCGCATCATGGGCAACGGGCTTATGTCTGTTTATTTATAATTAGCCTAAGCTACTGAATGGTAATGTTGACTTTAGTCTCTATCATTACTGATTTACGCACAAGTTCTCCAACTGGCTAACGATGATCATTGAATTTAATAATGAATGCAACTGCATGTCTTGTATTTTTCTTCCGGGTATCAATTTTGTCATTCTTCATAAGTATCATATTCTATATATGCATGCATGATATATATATATATATATATATATATATATATATATATATATATATACATATATATGTATATATATATATATATATATATATATATATATATATATATATATATATATATATATATATATATATATATATTGGAATTGTGGGTACCGATGAATATATAGTTTTAGTGGTAAATGATTACCATCGACAACAGAACCAGAAGAAAAACAAGAAGAAAAGAAGAGATGGAATACGATGAAATCAAAAAAAAAAAAAAGGCAAAAACCAAAAAAAAAAAAAAAATCAAAAATACAAACAAACAAATAAGCCAAAAAAAAAAAAAAAAAGCACCCAGGTAAACAGTCCGGAGGTAACAGCACTCT
Source organism: Hermodice carunculata (assembly GCA_964020975.1). Taxonomy (NCBI): domain Eukaryota; kingdom Metazoa; phylum Annelida; class Polychaeta; order Eunicida; family Amphinomidae; genus Hermodice; species Hermodice carunculata. The sequence goes on along the minus strand of CAXHWN010000967.1, from coordinate 11,418 downwards.
CACGCTCTGGCCTAATACCATCTGTGCATGTATCTATCCTAGAGATCTGTGTTTGCCAATAAATTTCTTCAACACGTGGTTAAAACAAAAAAAAAAAAAAACAAATAAAATAAACAAAACAAAAAACAAAAAAGCAAAAAACACACACACACAAAAAAAACAACAACAACAACAACAACAAAAAACACCCCCCCTCCCTGCCATTTTACTCATTGCATTGAGGCTTTACGGGTTACCAATTCTACACACTCGCATATACTGGCACGCAGTTGACCATTGCATTCCACGCAAGGGATAACCGCTTCAAGACCACCTGGCATATTTTGATGTGAGGTGATGTTAAAATCAATACATATCAATTTTTTTTTCAACTTGAAGATGTATTATGTGTGTTGTTTTAGTGGATGTTTTAGGTTTATGATGATTGCCACATGTTTGTTTTAGTTTTTCCTTTCTTTGGCCACTTTGATTTCCAAATTATCTGTGTTACCGTGGTCAACTTCCAATTCAGCCGACCTACGAATAATTAATTTCTGGTTGAATGAAAAATATGTTTCAAGTTTTCTCAAAATTGTTAAATTTGTAAAACAGGTTTCCTGTGTGCGTAGTTTTTGTGCACTGCTTGATTCAATGTGCACATTTTTGCTTCTCCTCTTTTAGTTCCTGACAAATGGCACAATTTTCAAAAGTAAATTTAGATACTTCTTGTCGCCATTCGCAAATTTCTCCTGCGTGAAGCATTCTCTCGTTTTATGTATGTCTACAAGACCTCAGAGCAAAGGGTATAATGATGTACCCATGCCCTTCTGAGTTGTGTATAACATTTTAGCCTTGTTTTAGAAAAAGGTCGAGGGATCAGACATATATCTATCATATGATGACGGTTACGACATTAATTACGGACAATTTCAAAATACCAATATCCATATAAACTAACCTTTGAGCATGCGAGCTGGGATTGAAATCCATATCTTGCGGTGCGGTTGGGATGAAGCCAATCACTAGTCACTCTCGCAAATCAGCATGTCACGACACATATACACCTACGGACGCGTACACGTAAACATACACATATACGTATCCAATCAAGTCACCGTTGGCAATTCGTATCCCATGACCCATATACGCGCACGTGCGCGTATATGCGTACACCTGCGATACCAATCAATAGAACACATCTCACAACAAATATACACATATGTACGTGAACACGTAGACATCCATGTGCAAAGTCAATCATCAGGCACCCTCACCAATCAGCATGTCACGGCACATATACACATGCATACGCATAAATGCAGACATAAACATCTACAAAACCATTCAACAGTAACCCTTGGCAATCAGCATCTCACGACACCTATACATATATGTATGCGTACACGTGGATATACACTTCAACACATATGCCACTTACGCCACCAGCTGGCAATGGTGCAGAGACTCTGTACATCTGTAAATTTATCATATTTTGCAATAATTTCGATGCGACTGTGGCGTGTTGAACAAGTTAAGAATGGCAATAATTTGGGGGTTTGGTACGGCTGATATGTGCGTTTCCCATGTTTGGCCAAGAGGTTGATGGTGAAGATTTCGATACACGGCCCTAGGCCTACTGTGGTCACATAACAATGTTTTACACGTACTACCAAGAGTGTCATAAACGTTTACAGTAGTGATATGGCCAGCTAACCCCAAGACAATGGAAGGGCTGGCACTAAGGAAAAAAAATGGTAAACCTATCACCAGCAATAAATCATGCACGTGACGAAGCAAAAATATTCCGGACATGCCTAAACAGGGCGTGTAATGTATTTGGGGTTACATATAGACAGCAGAAGATGTCCAAGACCTGTTTAACCAAGATTGGGTATAACTGGCAGATCTATCAGCTGTGATAAGGAAACAATGATAAAGACCTGACGCTGCAAACAAGTATTGCCCCACCAAAGAAGGTTTATGACGTAACAACTTTTAATCCCTAGATCAAATAAAATAAATAGATTTGATATGGTACCATAGTTGGATACTGGACATGTTCGGACAAGAATGGGTTAAGTCAGTCCCAGTTCAAAGTTGACCTGATGCTGCAAACAGGTATAGCCCCACCAAAGAAGGTTTATGACGTAACAACTCTTAATCCCTAGATTATATAAAAAAAAACAGATTTGATATGGCACCATAGTTGGATACTGGACATGTTCGGACAAGAATGGGTTAAGTCAGTCCCAGTTCAAAGTTTGTAACACAAGGTGACCTGCACTTTCTAAGCTATTGTGAGCAACTTTCCAACTATTGTACCCCCAGCTTTTTTACCTGTTGAGCCAGGTTATATACAAACTAATTTCACCCCATCCATGTCATGCCTTGTTACCCATTAAATGACCTGCAACGAATATATCTGGGATGCTAGTCTGGGAGACATGCGAGTTTTCCCAAGTTTAATGTATGCTTCAAAGAAGGTACAGAACCAAAACAAAACCTGATAGTGGACAGAGGGACAGATACTTTCAACCACCATGTCAGACCTTTAGTCAAACAGAACAATGTTCATGTGATGCTAACCAATAGCCTTGCCAAAGCCAATTATGCTAAATGCGTCTTGACGCCCATCAGGAAGAACTTCAGGTACATGATGTGCAAGCAATCTCACAAGTATGTGAATATATTAGAAGATCTGGTAAAAGCTTAGAACAATACTAAACATCGTAGTTTGGAAAGACTTCAAGGAAAAGCAAATTATCACAATAAAGGTGAAGTGTTATTGGATCAGTACCTTCTGAGAAGATAACAGGAACCCAAGAAACAAAACTACAAGTTGAAGACTGGAGACATAGTGAGAATTTTACTATCTCAAAACTACCTTTCAAAAAGAGTATCAATAGAAATGGACAAACAAACTGTATAATATCACTAAACGGAACATGAGAAATGGTGCTTCTGTCTACCAACATCATGACTAGAGTGAAGACATTCAGGGAACCTTTTACATACAAGCTTTCCATGTAGATGAGGGTACATTGTTCAAAGTGGAGAGGGTCCTGAGAAGAACAGCCGAAAGTAGGCTGAACGAAGCATTGGTGAAATAGTTACACTTGCCTGAGAAATACAATGGTTGGATTCCAGTTACTATATATAATCTTCAAAAATGTAAGTAGAGTTATCAAACACAGGTATATATGTCAGCAACATGGAGCAAGTTTTTTTTTCTCCCCAGTGAAGACCACAAAAAAAAAACAAAAAAAACCCACACATTTCCAGGAAGCAGTCATGCGGGACTTGCAATAAAATTACCAGACATCATCAACTTAAAATGAACTTGGATGTTTGTTCTCACAAAGATTTACTTGGATAACAAGTTTGTGTCTACCTGAAATCAACTCATTGTGTCTACAGAAATGATTGAAGAATATTACCATTTACCTCACCTTTGAGGATCTTTCCTACTTTGAAATTGTACAGCACCAAGCACACAGGATCCATTTGTATCTGACAGAGACAAGATTTGTAACCAGTCAAGTTTACCAGTTGGGACTTGTCTTGCATGTTACGTTTGAAATGTAGTACCTAATAATGTTACAATTCATTAGAAACAAAAACAATTGGTCCAAATGGGTCAAGTGTCTTTTTTTGGAAATAGTCCTCACTCTCCACAGGATATATCATGGACAAAAACCCAGAATGGAGCAAGAGACCCAAAGTACCCAATAAGACTATCATTAACCTGGTCAGTCCTGTGGCTCAAGTGGTGGAAGAAGCCAAAGCCGAACTTCAGGAAGAATGAACTTTGAGTAGAGAAAAACCTATATGTATTGAACAGAAAAGGCAGTCTACAAATCCAGTCAAGAGACAAGTCAAAAAGAAGAAGTAGGAAGAGCAAAAAGACACATTATCTTAAAATTGCAATCAGTAAATGTCCAACTTACCTTTCTCTAAACCTCCTCCAAAAGACTTAAGTTGTTGATCTGGTCAAATCAATAGAATACAGACCCACCAGCCAACTCACTTATGGGGAAGCCATCATGTTCTCTATTCCATCCAGCCCTATGTATGTCAATCTCAAGAGATCTCATCTGCATGTGAATTGCCGCATCTTGAAGAGGGTGGATCCACTCTACCACCAAGGTGTACAGTTAATTCACTAGCGCAATGCAAAGTTGGAGTCATCAATAACATATATAACATTACTACCTCCACTGAACCATTTTTTTTCTTAAGAATGGGGATTTGGTCAAGTGGATAAGTGCATTTCCCATTTCAGCCAGGCAACTGGTGCCAAAGGTTGCAGGTTCCAGTCCCACTGGTTCCAAACATGAAATATATATTTTCAGCATTTCCTTAATGCTAGTGGATTTAAGTCCCTGATTCTGGAAATAAATGCCGACTCAGTAAATATACTGCATAACAGTTTTATTATGGCACTCCCACATAACTACCTCCATTGAACCATTCTTTTATTTTAAGAATGGAGATTTAGCCGAGTGGATTTGTGCCTTTCCCATTTCAGCTAGGCAACTGGTGTCAAAGGTTGCAGGTTCGAGTCCCGCTCGTTCCTAACATTAGGGAGCATGATTTCTCAAGTGAACGTCACCCTCCAACACCAAGTGACCACTTCCTCTGTGGGGGCTTACTTCCTTTACAAAGGCTACCTAGACACTGCACTGTTCAGCTGATAGAATGTAGAGAATAAACTACAGGAGGACAATCACCCCATTATGTGTGCCAACATGGGTCTGAATCAGCGAATTCAGTACTTCTATGAGAGCAACATGGTCATTGTGGAGGGTCCCTTCTTCATGGATATCTGTCAACAGAACCTTCTGATCTTGCATGGTGTTTCCATTGACAAAAATCTCTATCATAGCCAGATCTTCTGTGCTGATACCCTTTAATTCATCTCCAATGTATAAACTGGAGATCACTGATGTATTCCTGAAGATGTGCATGGTTGAAGCATCATCTGGTATTCTCATGGGTCCTGCCAGAGCTTGGAAAGAAGTCCAACTCAGTACTTTATCTGATATCAAGACCTCTGCTGTATCGCAAGGACAGTTCGAGTTGACTGTGGAAGATGTCTTTCATAGAACTGCCCAGACCAAGTGTTAGTAGAATTGGGGTTTCATCAGCTTACAATGGCAGCTTTGTCACCAATGCATTCAGGTTGCATCAGTACCACTGTAACTTTGTTGCTTTCTATTTGGATGGATGAAGTGTTCCTGCCAGACCTCTACAACCTAATTATTAGGCATACAAGTGTGTGGATGCCTTTATATCCCTGGTAACTGGCACAGGTACCTACAAATCTGACGGCTGCAGCAACATATAAGAAGGTATGAGTTCAAACATAGGTACTGATTCAATATATTTGACAAGACCTAACATCATAACTCAACTTACCAACCAGAAACCAAGAAAGGCAATGTGTATCTTGAACTGAAGTTTGTAAAGGTTTTACCAGAACCAGTAACAGCCATGATCTATGCCAAGTTGCCTTCCACCATGGAATTTGAAGGTCCAGACACGTCTCAGTAGAATGAATACACAACAGCTACAATCTGTGTTGCTAACACTTAAATCAACTTGAGAGAAGTTGGGAGGAGTCTTCCCTGCAGACTGCCCCCTTCATCATGTGAGCTCTAGACCTAGACTCTACCCTGTCAAAATCAACCCAAAGGCATACAAGGGAGGACGCTGGGTAGCATTTTGTTTTGCAGTGAAGGGACCATGTAAATACTTTGCCTTTGGTGGAAAACCACCCAGACTATCTTGGTTTAAGAAGAGTTTGAAGAACAATTGTCCAACATACATTTGCAATGCAAAAAGGAAACACTTTGGATCAGTAACATGTGAATCTTACTGTCTTTATATTGCACTACTATGCTGCCAAGGTTTGAGATTGAGGGACATTGTGAACATGCTTGACTCGGACTTGAGACTGAGTGAACATTTCAAAGACTATTTTATGAGGAAACTGTATCACCCCCCCCCCCCCCCGCCAAAAAAAAAAAAAAATAAATAAATAACAAACAAACAAAAACAAAACAAAACAAAAAACAAAAAAACCCCATGAAGTCCTGCACAAACTCAAGCAAATACAGTGAGCAACTCCATCCCTACAGTGTGGACAAGACTGTGACATGCTTGGGTATTCTGAGCCAGGAAAGAAAGGGGTTACAAAACATTGGGAAGACATGTGTACTTCCTTCATGCCATCAGCAAAGCAGACAGACAGAAGTGGATAGCACCACATAGCCATGCAGCCAGTCATGGACACTTGCCAAAGCTGCAAACTTTATTGAACATGTTTTGTATGTAAGACACATTTTAAGACATGATGGAGTGGATGTAAGAATGCTTAGAAAATGCCTCTCAATGCTTGGTAGAAGAGCTCCCAACCCACAAACTTAAAATGTGTGTCCTTGTACTAGATATCTTCCACCAAGTCTGTCATGTGAGAACCAAGCATGGTCTATCCTTCATAGCGGATCTCTAGTTGCCTGTTTCATGTCAGTTGGCCATGATTGGCAATCTGAGACAGTAATGTTCAAGTTCGGTTCTTTATATTTTTCTGTACAGCCTCAACTACCATAAAAATACTCAGAACATCATCTTCGTCTGGCCCTTTTGTAATTGTAGTCTAAGATGCCTTGGTCATCAGATCTTTAGTATGTGATGTTTGCTTTATCAAGCATTGATATTTCTGACAAACTAATAGGACACTTTTCTAATTCAATTTAACATGCTATGCAGGGCAGGTTCCTCAGCTTGTAACAAAAGCAGTACCACTTGAGGTTCTAGTACTTGCTTTCTCCATTTCGCACTGACTTTCCTGTTGGCGATGATCTGGATAGCAGCTCTGTATCCTCTAAGTTATGGTCCCCAATGCTAGCAGTTGATTGGTAGTCACTGTTTTCAATTAACTTACTTGTTGTAGTCTGGAGGATCTACTAAACACAAATTGACTCTAACTTTTTTTTTTAACTTATAGTTTTTCACTTATTCTTTTGACACCTATACCTACTTATAGAATGGGACATACACCAAGGGATCTTTGATACGAAATATGAGGATTTTGTATTTGTATTCTGTATTTGTCTTGAGCGTGTGGTGATATATCCGTTGCAAAATAACCAGAATCCTCTTTCAGACAATCTCTGCATGGTTCTACCAACATGGAAGCCTTACCAGGAAACACTTGTCGCTTCTTTCCAGTGAAGGCACCTGGGATGCTTCTTTTAGGTTTTTCATCAAGACATAATACCAACTATTGAGGGCAATGGTATGAGAGCTCTTGCCTTGGAGAAATACCTTTTGTGCCATGACAATGACAGTGAGGCAGCAATAATGACAAGCTTGAGTAAACAAATGTTTTGAACGTGTCAAAGTCTCTTTAGCTGAGCAAACCTTGATCTATGCTTCTCGATAGCCAGTTTTGTGTTTTGGAAGGATTGACCTTGAGGAGATGTAGAAGATGTTGTAACAACTTTTTTACTTGAACTCCACAGTCAGTGATGGGACACAGCTTTTTAGTAGTAGTAGTAGTAGTAGTAGTAGTAGTAGTAGTAGTAGTAGTAGTAGTAGTAGTAGTAGTAGTAGTAGTAGTAGTAGTAGTAGTAGTAGTAGTAGTAGTAGTAGTAGTAGTATTTCTTTTGACTGGTTCTGTAGTTCAAACATGGTCTTCTCTGTTCAGGGCTCAACTTGTGTACTTTCATCAAATGCTGTGGCAGTTTGGTCAAGAAAAGCATTTTTCAAAAACTGATCATTACATTTAAGAATGCTTAACTTGGTAATAATATGGAGGATGATCAGTGGGCATTTTAATACGATGAATTTGTTCAACTGTTGGATTTTTTTCATAGATAGCATTTGTGTAAAATTTGGAGAATCCCTTTTCAAGCAAACTTTAGGTAAAGAGATGGATACACATTGTGCACCATCGTCAACTAATGTATATTCATTTGGCCACATACAGTTGCGCCCAGCTCAAAGTTAACCGTCAGACGCTTTTTTCGCGTTTTGCTGGTGTTTGCCTTGTGTTTGGAAACGTTTGAAAACGTTTGGAATGTGTTTGGAAAGTGTTTGGAATGTGTTTGGAAAGCGTTTGGAAAGCGTTTGGGAAAAATCTCAAACACTGTTACAAAACGTTCGAACACTTTCACAAAGCTACCAAACACTTCTCCAAACACTTTCCAAACGCGTTTAACAATTACCCGAACGATTTCAAACACTTTCACAAACGCATTCAAACTCTATGCATTTCAAACACTTCCATTTAAATGACGAAGAATCTCCAAACGTATTTTCAACAGGTCCAGCAATATACGATGTACCTACATTTAAATGTGCACTTATCCAGCATTATAGGCTGTATATATTTATATAAAACACGATCCAAATACGTTTACCCAAGTGTCTAATTCAACTAAAATTGATTAAAGACTTAATTCTTCATTTAATGTTGTTGGGATTTTTAGGTGCTGATAAGCTTTTTAGACACTTGTTGAAAATATTCCTATCATTAGAATTAGATTACCAAGTGTACATGTACATGTATCACATACGTTTGGCGCAAAGTGTAAAGTGTTTGAAAGCGTTTGGAAAAGTGTTTGAAAACGTTCGGCTTTCACCAAACACGTTCGGCTTTCACCAAACGCGTTCGGCAAAGTGTTTGAAAGCGTTTAGAAAAGTGTTTGAAAGCGTTTGGCAAAGTGTTTGTAAAGCATTTGGAAAGTGTTTGCAAAGTGTTTGTTACGCGTTTGCAAAACATTTGACCTTACTGAAAGTGTTTGGGAAACGTTTGGGAAACGTTGGTGCGTTTAGCGTTTGTTAACTTGAACGCGAGTGCAACTGTATATCATTTTTCTGAAAATGTAACAATGAAAGTCCATCGTGATGGTAAATATTGTGGACCAATTTTTCGATATATTGACTCGCTTCTTTCCAGTGAAGGCACCTGGGATGCTTCTTTTAGGTTTTTCATCAAGACATAATACCAACTATTGAGGGCAATGGTATGAGAGCTCTTGCCTTGGAGAAATACCTTTTGTGCCATGACAATGACAGTGAGGCAGCAATAATGACAAGCTTGAGTAAACAAATGTTTTGAACGTGTCAAAGTCTCTTTAGCTGAGCAAACCTTGATCTATGCTTCTCGATAGCCAGTTTTGTGTTTTGGAAGGATTGACCTTGAGGAGATGTAGAAGATGTTGTAACAACTTTTTTACTTGAACTCCACAGTCAGTGATGGGACACAGCTTTTTAGTAGTAGTAGTAGTAGTAGTAGTAGTAGTAGTAGTAGTAGTAGTAGTAGTAGTAGTAGTAGTATTTCTTTTGACTGGTTCTGTAGTTCAAACATGGTCTTCTCTGTTCAGGGCTCAACTTGTGTACTTTCATCAAATGCTGTGGCAGTTTGGTCAAGAAAAGCATTTTTCAAAAACTGATCATTACATTTAAGAATGCTTAACTTGGTAATAATATGGAGGATGATCAGTGGGCATTTTAATACGATGAATTTGTTCAACTGTTGGATTTTTTTCATAGATAGCATTTGTGTAAAATTTGGAGAATCCCTTTTCAAGCAAACTTTAGGTAAAGAGATGGATACACATTGTGCACCATCGTCAACTAATGTATATTCATTTGGCCACATACAGTTGCGCCCAGCTCAAAGTTAACCGTCAGACGCTTTTTTCGCGTTTTGCTGGTGTTTGCCTTGTGTTTGGAAACGTTTGAAAACGTTTGGAATGTGTTTGGAAAGTGTTTGGAATGTGTTTGGAAAGCGTTTGGAAAGCGTTTGGGAAAAATCTCAAACACTGTTACAAAACGTTCGAACACTTTCACAAAGCTACCAAACACTTCTCCAAACACTTTCCAAACGCGTTTAACAATTACCCGAACGATTTCAAACACTTTCACAAACGCATTCAAACTCTATGCATTTCAAACACTTCCATTTAAATGACGAAGAATCTCCAAACGTATTTTCAACAGGTCCAGCAATATACGATGTACCTACATTTAAATGTGCACTTATCCAGCATTATAGGCTGTATATATTTATATAAAACACGATCCAAATACGTTTACCCAAGTGTCTAATTCAACTAAAATTGATTAAAGACTTAATTCTTCATTTAATGTTGTTGGGATTTTTAGGTGCTGATAAGCTTTTTAGACACTTGTTGAAAATATTCCTATCATTAGAATTAGATTACCAAGTGTACATGTACATGTATCACATACGTTTGGCGCAAAGTGTAAAGTGTTTGAAAGCGTTTGGAAAAGTGTTTGAAAACGTTCGGCTTTCACCAAACACGTTCGGCTTTCACCAAACGCGTTCGGCAAAGTGTTTGAAAGCGTTTAGAAAAGTGTTTGAAAGCGTTTGGCAAAGTGTTTGTAAAGCATTTGGAAAGTGTTTGCAAAGTGTTTGTTACGCGTTTGCAAAACATTTGACCTTACTGAAAGTGTTTGGGAAACGTTTGGGAAACGTTGGTGCGTTTAGCGTTTGTTAACTTGAACGCGAGTGCAACTGTATATCATTTTTCTGAAAATGTAACAATGAAAGTCCATCGTGATGGTAAATATTGTGGACCAATTTTTCGATATATTGATGACCTACTAAGACTCAATAATAAATATTTCAAGCAGAGCATTTCAGCCATACCCTTAAGTGATTCGGGATTTAAGGACACTACATACAGTGACTCGGATTGTTCATTTTGGATATGATGATGTTAAATGATGATAAAGAAGTAAAGTGCAACCAATATGATGAACGAGATTAGATCCAATTTAATATTTTAACTACCCTTACATAGATCAAAATAATGGCTATGGCCTTCAAACCCGTCTGCAGTCCACAAAAGGGATCTGGCTCTCGTAATATTTTGTGCACGAATTTCAGAGTTAATTGAACTGGGTGACCTTAAAATTAAGTCAAGGTCAGTTTCCATTAAACTTGAAGAAGTGAGATCCACTTTCTAGCACACGGCAGAATGGATTTCTCCCAGGTGACACTAAGGCCTCACTTGGGCATCCTTGTGGAGAACCAAGTGGCTCGAGATCCAGTTGCAGCCTTCAAGTGTTTTACCCTTCGTGCCATGGATACTGCCCTTTCCACACAGGAAAGAGCCTAGTGTCCCATGAGAGCGTTGCCTTTGTACCTTTCACACATGGACGGTTTTAGGGGAATTACCTCTCGACCACCAGAGAAGCCCACAAGACCACCCTGCTTCCTTTTCCTTTCCAAACAGGAGGACGATTGGGGAGTATGCACACTGGGAGTCACCACCACATCCCTAGAAGCCAAGAGATGGTGCCACAGGACCAGCCGGATTTTAGAACAATCAAATGAATGAACTCAACTCAGTTTTCTTGGGCATTGGGCCCAGACACAGAGATTTAAGCAATGGTGGTCGA
>CAXHWN010000966.1:0-15000 GCA_964020975.1 Hermodice carunculata | reverse complement strand
TTAAGAAATGAGGGTCGATTTTGTGTGTGTTATGGCATAATGACGCGCGTGATTGAAGCTGACATCGTGGGCGTGGCGCACGCCAGTGCGCCTCGCCCGATGCCAGCTTCAATCACCGGCGTCATTATGCCATAACACACACAAAAGCGACCCTCATTGCTTATATTTACATTTCCTTCTTAATTTTTCTGCTCAATTACACGCAATTTAGAAACCTTATACATAGAATTAAGAGAAACAATCAAAAACTGATTTGCCGAGCATGTTCAAGTGTTAAGTTCCGGAAACCCAGGTAGGCGTGGCTTATTGGAATGTGGGCGGGACACCTGTGTTATGGTTCCATAACACACAAGGCTACTGTGTTATGGTCTCATAACACACCAGGCTCTCTCCTATATTTGCAATGTTAAAAGTTAGATTGAATGTAAATATAGTGAATTAATTGCATGGCCAGGTCGCAAGGATCTTCAAAAATAAGAAGAGACACAGTGCCTGAGAAAATGTCCAAATCTTGTATGATATTTGCCTTATTGTGACAGAGCTTGTCTCAGCGAGGTTAATCTGCTATATTCAGCAATTCCATCCGTATGGATTATGCTGTTTTTTGTTTTTGTTTTGTTTTGTTTTGTTTTGTTTTTTTTTTCGTGTTTGGTTTTATCTGTTTTTAGAAGTGTCATTTGCGCATTAATATTCTCTGTGTTTATACTCGAGGACCTATATTAATATGCGCCTTTGGCTGCCAGGCAATCCCCATTAAAGGTATAATTTTTCATTTTTTTTATGAATTATTCACATTACTTGGAAGTCCCTTTTTTAGTTTTGGGAAACAAAAGGAAGTGTGCATATGCATGTGACAAGAGACCGTTGGATATAGTGCTCTGCATGCTGACACATAGTCCGATGGCCATCACCAAAAACTCATTGCCTAAAATGCATTCCCTCCATGACCTTGAGAAATTAATTGAGATCATCCATATAGCGTAATTTCAACGATCCATATTTCGTTATTTCAACTCACGTTTGGTGTAAATTTTGCAATTGTCTCAATTTATTATCACAAAAAATGGAATTGATGTCAGTAAGTACCACCTGTAACGCCACTATGTCTCCACCCGTCATAGACTTTTGTTTGTATAATATCCCTGTAATGGTATGTGAATATGTATAGAAACTCATCTGTATGACCTTTAAAAAAAACAAAAAACAAACAACCCCCCCCCAAAAAACAAACAAACTAGAGGGCTGCGTGAACAGCCCATGCTCAACTGAGCTGAGCTTGTTCACATAATCAAAATTACAACTGAAAAGACCTGTGGTGCGCTTAGGCGGAGTACATAGTACATGTGGCATTTAGAAGTATTTATAAGATTTGTATATAGAAATTAAAATGTGAATTAGCACTAGAATGTCCAGTTAATTACATAGTAATCAATAGGAAAGGTGCATTTACCGATAAGTACTCGAGTTGAAAAAAATGGATAAAAATCAGAAATCCACAGCAATGAAACCCAGTGAACAACTTTGTTGAACCCCTTTCACAAGGAACATATCCACAAAGTTTCAGCTTAATCTGAGTGACGGTTCTGGATAAGAAATCGAAAATAACTACCCCCGCCCTATAAAAAAAATCATGAAATAACCGGAAAAAATTGCGAAACCACCTGGTGAACAACCACAAGTCCCCAGGAGTGTTCCTGTGTTGTTGTTGTTGTTGTTGTTGTTGTTGCTTTTTTTTATATAATCTTTTATTCCCAGAATGAATACATGCATACATCATACGTCATACAATAACAGAATTCTCATTACATAACTCCTTGTATTGAGACACACACATGTAGTAGTAAAGAGAAAAAGAAAAAGTTCACATGACATTTATATAAAATCCCTGGTATATCCACTGAGTTAAGTTGCCCAGTAGTAGAAAACTAAAGGGGTGCACAGTGTATGAACCTTTTGGGATTGGAGCATGCTGATGCTCTCATGTATGCACACCACAGGTGGAGACTGAAGGTGATATACTTGCCAAAACAGCTGATGCAGAAAGCATACTGCTGGGCGCGGCCGAAGCAACTATGGCGGCATGCACACACTGCCACTGTGGAGCCGCCATTGCGCCCAGGAGCTCAGGTTTTCCATCACCGCCTTGTCATTGTCTGCCCCTGTAGCGCACATCTAACACGTGAGAGCACCATGCAAGGTCACATTCAACAAACTGAAATCAATATAAAATTGATCCCACTTTTTCTTGTGTGATATCAAAGTAATTGGGTGAGCGGTTTTGGAGAAGATTTTTTAAGACTTACCCAATAAAAGAGCAAACATACCATAAGTAGAGGGCTGCGTGAACAGCCCGTGCTAAGATGACCTAAGCTTGTCCCACAAAATCAAAGTTGCAACTTAAGTGACCTGTGTTGAGATTTAGCTGAGTGCATATGACATTTGGAAATATTTCTAAGACGGACGACTGAGCCTCCTAAAAGTGCATCATGACTAGCAAGTCAGCTGAACTAAAAATTAAAGTGCCCACCTGGTGAACAAATTTAGAACTAGGAGACCCTAGGAATGTTCCTGTGTGATATCAAAGCAATTGGGTGAGTTGTTTTGGAGAAGATTTTTTAAGATTTGCCAACCCCCCCCCCCCAAAAAAATCATTAAAAATTCACAAAGCGTGACCATTTGAACTAACTTAATAGAAACCCACCCAAGGTACCTTGCCACCAAGTTTAAAGTGAATCTGGCCGACAGTTTCACAGAAAAAGTTGAAAATGTGAATCAGCATAACGATGCCTATATTGACTTGCATAGTAATCAATAGGAAAGTTGCATTTGCCGATAAGTACCCAAATTGAAAAAAAATGTTAAAAATCATAAATCCACGGCAGTGCCACGTAGAGAACATCTTTCTTTGACCCTTCCAGAAGAAACATATCCACCAAGTTTCAGCTTGATCTGAGTGACGGTTCTGGAGGAGAAATCGAAAATAGCACAAACAAACCAAAAATCACAAACAAAAATTGCAGTGCCACCTGGTGAACAAATTGAAAATTAGAAGTCCCTAGGAGTGTTCCTGTGTGATATCAAAGCAATTGGGCAGTGGTTTTGGAGAAGAAGAATTTTTAAGATTTTCCCCGAAAAAAAGAACAAAAACAAAAACAAAAAAAATCATAAAAAAATACAAAAATCACTGGAGCGTGACCATTTGAACAAACTCGGTAGAAACGCACCCAAGGCACATTGTAACCAAGTTTTAAGTGAATCTGGCTGGAGGTTTTGGAGGAGAAGGCAAAAACGTGATTGGAAACGAACGGACAACAGACAACGGACGACTGAGCCTCCTAAAAGCTCAGTCTGACTAGTAAGTCAGCTGAGCGAAAAATACAAAAATCACAAGAGCGTGTCTATATGAACAAGATTAGCAGAGACCCATCCAAGGTATAGGGCCACCAAATTTGAAGCGAATCTGGCTGACACATTTAGAGAAGAAGCAAAAAAAGTGAATTAGGATTAGAATGTCCATAGACTTGCACAGTAATCAATAGGAAAGGTGCATTTACTGGTAAGTACCCGAATTGAAAAACGTTAAAAGTCAGGAATCCACAGCCATACCACCAAGTGAACAACTTTGTGTGACCCTTTCTCAAGGAACATATCCACAAAGTTTAAGCTTAATCTGAATGACTGTTCTGGAGAAAAAGTCGAAAATAGTGAAAACACACAAAAACTCATAAAAAAATAGAAAAAAAATTGCAGCACCACCTGGTGAAAAAATTAAGAACTTTTAGTCCCCGGGAGTGTTCCTGTGTGATATCAAAGCAATTGGATGAGCAGTTTCAGAGAAGAAGATCTTTAAAGATTTGCCCCCGAAAGGAACATAAATATTCATAAAAAATCTTAAAGTCACTGGAGCATAACTATTTGAACGAATTTGGTAGAAACCCATCCAAAGTTAATTGCCACCTAGTTTGAAATGAATCTGGCCGACGGTTTTGGAAAATAAGTTGAGAAAATGGGATTTTTGAACGGAAGGACGACTGAGCCTCTTAAAAGCTCAGCCTGACCAGCAAGTCAGTTGATTTGAAAAAAAAACAAAACAAAAACAAAACAAAACAAAACAAAAAAATTGAACCGTATTCACGCATTGACTTTCAGAAAGTATGTCAAGTTAACCCATATTGTGTAAGATTCAACTTCCACGCATAATGCACTATTGATGAAATTAGCCTTTATAATTTCTCAAGATAATGAATTTCATGAATTTCATAAATCTCACCAAATGATAACTCGTATGTCCCGTGAACCTGCAGGTGGCGCCACTTGTGTTGTTCAGGTTTGACAAATAATGAAAGCTTAAAGAAACCGAGATTTTTCTTCACAGGATATGTCCAAAATTTTGAAGGAGCTAACCTAAAAATTGTATGCGCTATCATGTTGACAAACAATTGTTTACCCATGGATGGACGGGTGGGACAGACAAAATGACGGAGGGACTTGAGTTAAGCCTGTGACCCATAGTCAGCAGATCTAAAAAGCATATTTATGAAATTAAATGTACTTTCTTGGCTTCACAAAGAAAATAATATTACATTCAATAACACAAATACACCAAAACCAAAAAAAAAACCACACAGACGCACATGAAACAATTAATATTAACATTAAGTGATGTGGATAGTTGGTAGCATTTAGCCTTCAAGTTCAATCAATCAATCAATCAATCAATCAATCAATCAATCAATCAATCAATCAATCAATCAAGAAAGAAAGAAAGAAAGAAAGAAAGAAAGAAAGAAAGAAAGAAAGAAAGAAAGAAAGAAAGAAAGAAAGAAAGAAAGAAAGAAAGAAAGAAAGAAAGAAAGAAAGAAAGAAAGAAAATTGATACAGTTGGCCACCTCCTGGAAGAAAGTGAAACAAATATTTAAAGGATCACATTCTTGTGACACCCCCCGGATATGGCGTATGTTAGCGACAGGTGGCAGGTGAGTGCATCATGTGGGTTTCTCCATCTTCCTGGTCAAAGGGATTTCCAGTAAAATTAGAGCCATGAGTTGAGTGCAGTGTAGACACTTGGCTGCACTAAATATTTTGAGTACGCTTGCCATTTCCCCATCAAAGAAACAGTGACTGACATGATCTGTCGGTGTTGTTGGCATGTTTCCCAACCCACTCCTCCCAGTCCCAGTGTCAGATTCTCAAGTTGCTGCAGCCGGCATTGGCTACAACATTGTAATTTGTACGTCTGAGTCCGATGATTGATCATTTGATGGCATTGTACTGTCTAATGACTCATGTCATTTGGGTCATTTCGTGCAGACACTTTTCTTTCTCAGGGAAAGCATATACATTTCCAGTTTCATACGGAAATCGTTTGAATGTCGATTTTCAGGCTTACTACTTGTCACTGCCACTGGTGCACATCCTCAGGGCTTCAGACTCAGACCTGACAAACGTCATAAGCATACAAGAGACAGGGCTAGAGGTGACAATTCAGTTCCGTGGACTGGTGTACTCTAGGCTAGTGGACAAAATTTGATGAGTAACTGATTTGTCTGAAGGAACAGGAAGCTCTGTAGCCAAATGCCGATAACGTTGTGGTCGGACTGTATTGCCACGCTACAACTCGCACGTTACGTCCAAGATCCATCCTCAGATTATGGCGCTGATCATAATTTTATAAATACTGGCCCTGAGGGACACTCCCCCCCCCCCCCCCCCCGCCACTCTGTTGGCTTAGGTAGGTATATCATCTAAAATTTCAAATTGTAGTAAGTAAGACATACTTTAATTCATTGGAAAGGTATAAATGAGAGGAATTCAAATCTTTTTGAATTTTTAAGATATCTTAAACAATAAAAAAGTTACAGACTTTCAAAGTTTTTGGTTTTTATACCTTTCGTCCCCCATTTTCCAGCACAAAAGTTGTGACCTTTCACACCTGTATGGGTCTGGAGGCAACTAATAATATGACATTCCTTTGCCTGTAACTTCCCCAATTTTTGTGATAGAGCCATCAAATAAAAAGTAACATTTTCTGTTAGACCTTCTTAAGATATCTGCTGAGATTATTTGTCAATAGAGATTATGTGGATTATCTAAATCCTTAAGGATTAAGACAAATGCAGACAAAATATACAAATTTAATGGTAATAAGTGCCACATCTCCCCTCTCCCAAGCCCTGAAAGCTTCATTGCAGATAAAATGGTCCACCTTGTCTGGGATCACTTGTAATACATGTATATTGATTATTTAGATCATGTTTATCCTTGATGGATTATGATAAGCAAGAGATGCTTTTATTTTTAATAATAATAATAATAATGCTAAATCATAAACACAGCAAGTGACACTCAGAAAATTACTAACCTCAACCCATTCATTTCCCATGTATACAATGAATAGTCATCCATGGATGCAAAAAGTACATTAAATATTGCATATTTGTATCTTCTTATCCCAAATTACGACTCTTTTTAACATCTGATCCCTATAAATGTGTATTTTCAACATAATTCCGTGTGATATTATGGGGACAAACTCATGTGTAATTCGAAGGTACCAGCCTTGTTGCCGGGCATTAAAATACATTAAAATATCCGTGTTACAAAAAAAAATTCTCATTACAAACGATGAATACTGTTTTATTATTACGAACATGACCAAAAAATGACATTTAACAAACATTTATGTAAAGGATGGCACGGATTTTATTTGGAAGAAGAATGCTGAATGACGCTTTGCATCGTGTATAATCCATTTATCGCCCACATAAATTTACCCAAATCAATCCGCTTATTTCTCATATAATTATAAGCCATCCGTATAAAATTACAATAAATATTACTTATTCATATCTTATGTCCCAAAATACTTCTCTTTTTTTGTCGGATGTCCTTGTAAATGTGTGTTTTAATCGAATTTCCGTGTTATATGTTGGGGCTAAATTCATGCCAATTCGAAGCTACCAGCCTGAGGGTTGGGCACTAAATTCAGCTAAAATATCTATGTTACAACAAAAATATCTCATTGAAGTAATTAATAATGTGTTGTTATTACGAAAACTGTATAAAATTAAATGTTTAAACACATTTATTTAACGGATGGCGTAGATTTTATTTGCCATCTGCTTCCCCGATAAAAATCCAACATGGCGGCGCCCTGTCGGTTGGAGCAAAGCTCGCTTCGAATTTTCCTCGGACTGCTGTATTCGTCCGGAGAGACCTACAGTCAAGCAAGATATATCATTGGAAAGTAGAGATCATAAGCCTTTTATTTCTGTAGGGTTCAATATAGTTTTTGGAAGTCTTACTTTGATTTTTGCCACTGTTCCAATTCATCGGACTTCAAATGGTGAAAAAATTGCCGCCATGTTGTCCAGATGCTGAAAAATTCTTGACGTCAGTAGCCCAACATCTGATTGGTTGATTTTTACTACGATCACGTTCCGATCTTATTTACATAACAAATATGAATGAAAATACTATAGGGGTTGGGAATGGGCGGAGCCAGAGCTTGGTCACACTTTTCTGGGTTCCAGCAGGGGGACAGTGGGAACAGTAGCGCCGCCAGCGGTTTCTAACATACCTAGCTTAGGGGAATGGAGGTCCCTCGGGGCTAAGATAAGTACTAGGAATCGTGCCTAGGATTTTTCTGTTCTATTCCATGATATGTTCTCTAATGTGCACCTTGCCTTGTCCTCAACTAGCTGGGTAATCGCATAGTGGGGAATTTATCACACCCATTGTATGTGGTGCCAGGCATTTATGCCTCATGGCTTATCCCTCTGACCATGCTAACTAGGGACCAGCCAGTCACAATAATAATGCTAGGCAAACCACAAGTAAAAATGACACTTTTGAAATAATGATAAAAAAGTAAAATATGAATATGGGTCTCAAAGTTCAAGCAGGTCTGAAATAAACATAGCAAATTTGACTAAAGGGCACAACTGTACAGTGTCTGCCTACCAATTTGCCTGGGGGTTTGTGCCCCCAAGGATCCAATGTCTGCTCAAATTCTTTGGAAATTCATTCTGATTCAAAATTGACTGGATCTTCAGATTTAACAATAACCTGATTGAGGAGATACTGGAATCTGTCACATAGGGTTATGGCCGTGCAATGGTCAACGCCACCATTTTCATTTCTTTTGGGAGTGCCATGTCTTGCACTGAAGGAAAAACTACTATTTTTAGTTCTGGTTGCACCACCGTCTGAAGTTTTTTTTGAATTCTGCAGCACACATGAATGCCTTTGAAAAACACAACAAAATAGCCTTTTCTTGGTGTGTTTGCATGTGTGTGTGGGGTCCCCTACATACCTTCATTTCAGTCCTCAAAAACACCAGAGGGAGTGTGGACCCCCCCCCCCCCCAAGGATTAAATACGACGAGAATGAATGACATTTGAGATGATCAAGCAGAAGTACTATCCTCACTGCCTGCCCAGGTCTGTTCATAACTGAGACACCAAATTTCAGCCATTTATCTCTTTATAGCTGTAACTTTCTCAGTTTTTTCTTCCTTATTTAACAATCAGTGTTTAATTATGTGTATAACAGGTAACAGTTTACCGCTCAAGAGCAACAAATTCTCTTTCATTTCGGATACTAGTTTCATGAGTGGCAATAGCTCATTTGGTTAGACCATGCATTTCTAATAGCCAGGATCACAAGTTTGAAACCCATGGTGGGACATGTTAATACGTGGGGGGAACTAATAACACCAGCAAATCGGTAGGCAGGCATTGTACAGTTGTGCCGATTAAAGGTTACAAAATTTTGTTTGCCACAGCAGAACTTTTTAGCTTGGGGCTGTTTGGCTTATAGTGGAATAGGGTTAGCCTACCTTATGTCCAGGCTATGGCTTCTACTGAATTTTTTTTTGTTTCAGGTATGCTGAAAGGATTGTTCAAATGCTCAGACCAAGTTACAACTTGCATACCTCATGTACATACCGTATCAGTGTCACTTAACAGTTGAGCCAATTCATAATGCAGCATTTAACTAACTATGTTTGTGGCTTAAGCTGGCTGTACAAGGGAGCCACCATTATAAGGGGGTAAAAGTGTTTTCTCCATTGGTATGCTGGGCATGTATATTTGCTGTACCTGAAGCCCCTTTGTTTTCCATACATCATATGAGTCCATGATATATAAATTTTCTTATTTTCTATACCCTGCACTAGAGCAAATAATTATAATTACCTGTAACGCCATACCGGGACCCACATCATCCACCCCATCCATCATCACTTTTGAAATTTTAACCCTTTTCCCCTTGAATTTACACTTGAGTCAACAACTTTCCTTGGCATGAGTTAGGAACTAAGTGCCCCACTCATGCCAAGGAAAGTTGTTGATCTGGGGCAAGTGATCTTGATAGGGCTCATCTACAATTCTCAGTCAAAATTGTTTTTCACTACTGTTGAAATTAGTTGAAAACACTGAAGCAGACAACATTTGACCGCCAGCCGGTTTTGGTTGGTTTAAGGGGGAAAGGGTTAATTGTCAAAGTAAGTGTAATAAGGTTGATTGACTGTGAGTAGAGGTTGTGCTAAATTCTCTTTTTCAAGGGTGGCTCTTGTGACAGTGAGAACCGTGTTCAACTGGTCTGGTATAAATAAAATAGTCGAGAGTCTTGATTGACCTTTGTCCGAGGTACGACTTTTTGCTGTATCTGGAACAAATCCAAGTGTATGCTACTTGTGTCTGTGCTACAAAATTTGTAACCGTTTGCATTTTTGCTTTCAGATACAAGTAAGATCCAGTATTGGCAGATGATGATACAGAAGATGCAGCTGCATAAAATTTATGGGCAGATTATTAACCTGGTGGAATAGGATTTCTGCCATTACAATGTGTAAACATTCAGTTTTGACCCTGGAAAACTTTGCGCTGACTGGAGTGCATCCTCACTGTATCAATTGTAGAATCTAAAATGGTTATAGCCAGTTAACAATGGTGGATTGTAAGTGAAACTGTCGTATGTTGTTCCTCCAAATGGGCATGCTGAGAGCCCAGGCACACACTTTCTGTCTTCAGCCCATGGTGTAGATGTGTCGGTGAGAATCATGATTCTGTGTATGATGCAGAATTGAAATCGCTGAGGATTTGCAGAACAGTTTTTAGCTGACATTGAAGGGGATGGCACAAAAGGATCAGTGAACCAGAACCAAATTCATCTGCAAGTGAAAGACAAGGAGTAGTCTTTTCTGAAATATGCAGGTGATGGCTGAATGGAAGGAAGCCTATGGCAGCAAGGAAAACATTTCAACCAAGAAGAAGTCAGTCTATACTTGAGAGAGAAGTAACAATGTGGGAAATTAAAAGACATCACACTGCTTGGTGTTGACAGACAATTTATAAATCCCAAGGAACAAAAAAAAAAAGAACAAGAAAAAAACTTGCAAAGGAGAAAGGAGAAAATGAAACATTGCGTGGATTCCAGCCACAAGAGTGCATGAGTGGAAACACAAACGGAGGGATGTGGGAGGCAATGAGAAGCAAAAACTTTCTCATTCTGGTACTATTCATCGTGGCCACCAGTATCAGCATCTGGCTTGTCAGTATGCCGACCCCAAACTTCAGCAGAATTGTCTCCGAGACACACAAACAAATCTCCAATCTGAAAAACATGAATGTGCTGCCAAAACGAACTCCAGATATCAATATGGATGAAACATATCTTGAGTTGCTGGGTTTTACTGGACACCCAAAATTATATCCTAGTGGAGTGGACAAGAATGCAAATTTGCCAGTGATTGTGACGGAGGTGACATCTGGGACTTATGAGTCAGCCTTCTCCCTGATCAATTCCGTACAAAAATACCTGAGTAACAGATCCATTCTCATTTTTGATTTGGGTCTCAACTCTTATGAATTGGTTAAGGTAAAGTACATAGAAAAGAAAATGTTTGATTTTTGATAATTGAACCTTATCTGTCCTCTCTGCAGATTATTACAGCATTTCAGACACATAAACCATGTAATATTAAGTGAGGCTCACTCTGCAATATTTCAGTATATTACAGGGGTACCTGGCTTGAAAGAACACCTTTTCAGGATATTTTGTTTAGTACTTTTCATCTTGCATTTCCTACAAATGACCATCTGATCGTGGGAGACCACAATTTGGTCATCCGGAAGGGTGGTCATTCAAGACGGCTTTCATTGTATTTCCTTCAAAGCATATTTTTTCGATAATCTGACTGCCTTTAAATGCACAATGCGTCCATTGCATGCCAAGAAAAGCTGTGGACGTTGGATATTTTCTCTGGAACTAGAAGCATGCTGGTACTTGAATGAAAGGTCTCTTTTTACGAGGAATACGAATCTGTGATCCTGAGGATTATTCAGACTAGTTTCACTTCAGTGGGTCTACTTAAGACATGATTGGCACTGAAAGAGTTAAAAAAGAGCATGCATTGGCATTCTCCTGTGGGAGTTGGTCTTTGAAGCAGGTACCATTGTCCATGTATTGGTAATTTTCCACCAAATGTTCCAACCTTCTTCTTTTCTCAAGCCACCTCCAGTAATGGCTGGAGGCATTATGCTTCAGGTTTTCTGTCTGTCTCTACTTCTGTGTGTAAGCACCGACCTTTCTTAGGTACCACAATATCTTCTAAAGTCCTATTCAGAGGGATTTTTCTCAAATTTGTTCCCAAGGTGCATCATTATTTTTAGGACACAGTGACCTAGTTAGTGTTAACTTTCTTACCACAATATCTTCTGAATGCCGGTTTGGATTGTTCTCAAATTTGGCACAGAGATGCATCAAAAGGGAAAGATTAGATGATAAGATTTTCAGGTCAGCCTTTGTGTAGTTACTGTGGTTGGTGTGACCCATAAACTTACAGTCACTTTGACTTTGTTACCACAATATCGGAAAAGTGCCAGAATGGATTCCTCTCAAATTTGGCACACATTTATGCATTCTTAGAAAAAGAACAGCTCTTTAGATTCTCACGTCACTGTTACTTATTTGTGTGGTTGCTGTGACGTGTTTACACTCAGTTTGATTTTGTAACTGCAATACCTTCAAAGTTCCTGAATGGATTCTTCCCAAATTTGGTGCAGAGAGAAATTGTGGGACAAAGAGAAGGTAGTAAGATTTTCAGTTCACTGTGACCTACCGTATTTACCGTCAATTTTACTTTGCTGTCACAGTATCTTTGAAGCACTTGGATGGATTCTTTTCAAATTTGGTACAGAGATGTACTATAGGGCAAAGATAAGCTGCTGAGGTTTTCAGGTCTCTGTGACATATTTTGCTGTTAATCTGACTGCTCCCCCAGTATCTTTATAAATCACTTCAATGAATTCTTCACAAATTTGGTATGGTACCGAAATGCATTATAAGACAAAGATTTGTTGATTGGATTTGGTGAGTGATTGGATTGTTAGTGTGACAGCCAATTTGCCTTTGTGACTGCCATATATTCAAAAAAGTATTTTTCTCAAATTTGGTACAGAGACGTACATGTACTGATCTATGGTATGGGTATGGGGAGGGGAACCTTGGATAGTTAGGTGTTGGCCCAGTCCTGACAGTTATACATTTGTTATATTTTAACCCTTTCCCCCTTGAATTGACACTTGAGTCAACAACTTTCCTTGGCATGAGTTGGGCACTAAGTGCCCAACTCATGCCAAGGAAAGTTGTTGACCAGGGGGATGTGATCTTGACAGGGCTCATCTACCCATACCAATACATCATATGTCTGTCTCTTGTGTATTAACTTCAAAACTGATCAGGGCTAGAAATAGGGCTTATCCGCTTGTCCGCACTAAGTGAAACTTGTGACAGACAAGTAAAGTTGCCAATGCACTTGTCCAAAATTTACATACAGTTCAATTAGAATAAGACCCCACTTGGTTGGCGGACAAGTGAAAATTTTTCCTTATTTCTAGCACTGACTGATACATTACGTTTTGTTGGATATTACGATGCTTTCAGCTGCAAAAGTACTGCAACGCCAGCACACGCTGCCAGGTCAAATGGTTTGACTTCACCAAGTTCCCAGGTCACGTGAAAGACATGCAGATAAAGGCCTTTAAGCCAATCGCCATCCAGGTGTGTACTGTGTCACTCCATATGTTCCAGGATTTTACCTCAGCTGACTTGTCAGTCAGCTGAGGTTTTTTGAGGGTCCGTCGTCCGTCCGTCCGTCGTCCACAATTCACATTTTCGACTTCTTCTCAAAAACCGTCAGCCAGATTCACTTTAAACTTGGTGGAGATATGCTTTGGGTGGGTCGCTACAAAGTTTGTTCAATTGGTCACGGTCCAGTGATTTTTGGATTTTAAATGAATTTTTTTGTTCTTTTTTGGGTAAATCTTAAAAAATCTTCTTCTCCGAAACCGGTTACCCAATTGCTTTGATATCACATAGGAACACTCCCTGGGACTCCTAGTTCTTAATTTGTTCACCAGGTGGCGCTGCGATTTTTTCCTAATATTTTATGAATTTTTGTGTGTTATAGCTATTTTCGACTTCTTCTCCAGAACCATCACTCAGATTAAGCTGAAACATGGTGGATATGTTCCTTGTAGAAGGGTCAAACAAATTTGTTCACTATGTGGGAATGCTGCGGATTCCTGATTTTTAACGATTTTTTCAATTCTGGTACCTGTCGGTCAATGCAGCTTTCCTATTGATTACTATGGAAGTCGATGGGCATTCTAATGCTAATTCACATTTTCGACTTCTTCTCCAAAACCGTCATCCAGATTGACTTCAAACTTGGTGGGGATACACCTTGAGTGGATCTCTACCAAGTTGTTCAAATGGTCACGCTCCATTGATTTTTATATTTTTTTTAATGCACCTTGACTATTGATTACCATGTAAGTCAATGGGCATTCTAATGCTAATTTACATTTTCGACTTCTTCTCCAAAACCATCATCCAGATTTGCTTCAAACTTGGTGGCAATGTACCTTGGGTGGGTGTCTACCAGGTTTGTTCCAATGGTCATGTTCCAATGAATTTGGATTTTTTTATGATTTTTTTTCAAAAATCTCTACAAAAGTTTTAATAGGAAAGTTTAACCTAGGAATTTCTTGTAATGGTCATAACTTTAATAATATTGACCAGATTTACTTCAAACTTGGTGGGGATGTGCCTTGGGTGGATCTCTATCAAGTGTGTTCAAATGGTCATGCTCTATTGATTTTTGGATTTTTTATGAATTTGTTTGTTCTTTTTGGGGGCAAACCTTCAAAATTCTTCTCTGAAACCGCTCACCCAATTGCTTTGATATTGTTCATAGACACTCCCGGGGACACCTAGTTCCCAATTTGTTCACCAGGTGGTGCTGCAATTTTTTTTATGAATTTTTTGTATGGTTTTGCTATTTTTCACTTGTTTTCAGAACTGTCCCTCAGATTAAGCTGAAATGTGATGGATATGTTGTTGTGGAAGGGTCAAACAGTTGATTAGTAGGTGGCACTGCTTTGGATTCCTGATTTTTAAGGATTTTCAATTACGGTACTTACCAGTCAGTGGAGCTTGCCTATTGATTACTATGTAAGTCAATAGGCATTCTAATGCTAATTCACAGGACAACTGACACGAAATTTACTGTTTATTTGATAACTTGAGATCTGTTTTGAGTTAGCTACACATGTTAATTATTCTGTATGAAGGTCATGCTGAGACAGTACATGAAAGACCTTGACCTCATTTGTGGGGTCGCAGTGCAACATACATGAATTTTACTCTTCATTATAACTTGAGAACTACTTGAACTTTGATGTTGTACATGTAAGTGTTCTTCTATAAAGGTCAGACTTACTCAGAACATGGTGTCCTTGATCCTTTCCCAAGTTCATAGAGCTGCAAGTGTGATGAATGTCAAGATCAGCTGAGGCACGGGCTGTTCACACAGCCCTCTTGTTTAAATCTTCCCTTCGTTTTGGGATTTCATGTATGTCGGTTCATTGTCTGTTCAGTGGCTATCATTATCATTATTATTTTTGCTTTTGACTGTTGAATTTATTTGCCGTA
>CAXHWN010000965.1:0-76000 GCA_964020975.1 Hermodice carunculata | reverse complement strand
TCAGTAACTTTAATGTTCAATTATCAAAAATGGCATTAATTTACTTAAGGTCATATGTTATTGCTGCTGAAGAATTAACTTATAAATTTATCCTCAATTATTGCAAAAACTCGAGCTTTTATTACAGCCAACATTAAACCATTTATTGAAGCTAATCCCATATTTCTCACGCAAGATGCGGCGCTTGTGAAGTCATCTTTGTCATTCAAGTCAAGGACAAAACGGCAGAAATGTTTGACCTTTTTATTTGACAATGTAATAACTCATAGATTTTTTGGGTGTCCACGAATTACCTAATCGTACATCCACTACCACTGTACTGAACGGAAATGGCATATGAAGTGCAACAGAATTATGTGTTATGAACTGGAAAACACGCTAATTTGAGAAGCAAATCTTTATTCCGGCAAGAAGAGCAGTACTATATTGTTGTCTGGTGTTTCCTGACATCGATACATACATAGTTACATGTATCACAATAGTGCAGGCACAATTCAAAATGACAGCGTTATGAAGGCATTTGATATCTTCTTGCAAGTGCCACTGAACGCTCCTGTGCACTGGTCTTTTTACGAGACTCAGTTCATTTAGCAACTAGGTATACTTGTGGATGTTTAGATGCGCATGGCTCACGGTGGCGCATGGCTCACGGTGGCTTCATGCAAACAAGAGCGCGTACTTAAAAACGGGCTATTCATAATCTTTATTTGGTCATACAAATTTTACATTTAATACAATTTTTTATCGGTTATTATCATGCATACCTTCATTTTAATGCGGTCAAGATAAAGAGATTCCTGATTTGTTTATCATTTTTCTTGTTAGTTGCACAAAATGAGAGCGCATTGTGCGATAATTCCTTTCTGGTTGGGAGAAATACAAGACAGCAGTATTCATTCAGAGAAGATATTCCCTCCCTTCAACAAACTTATGGTCAGCTTAAAGGCTGGGTCAACAGCTAGCAGGTTGGACGCAATGCGCACCACTCGGTCCAAGGAAAGTTGTTGATTCGATACAGCTAGTCGCGAAAGGTCTTCTCTACATTTCAATATCCAAATACTTGATATTAACCAAACATAAATGAGAGATTAATGCAGAAGACTATTTATATCCGGTGATATATGTGGGGAAAGGGTTATGGGAACATTGGTGCCAGGTTGTTTTTTTTTTTTTTTTTTTTCACCTTTGTCGTAATAAACAAGTCTTCCCTTTTCACTGTGCCGCTGTCAATTTTCGCTTTTATCCCAGCTCCAACTTCCTTTTCGTTTCCGTAGCAATAAGCCGCATCGATATGGCGGTATCCTAAATCAATGGCTGTTTTTACCGCCTCTGTGACCTCACCGGGTTTGGACTGAAAGCACAAACATGATCAAATTGTAGTCTATGCTTTAAGGTAATGTCTACCCTGGAAAAATGACTTGATTTTTAGGTCAAATATCACAGAAAGTTGCATCCAAGACATAATAAACCTATGTACTCAATTGACAACAATTTTTGAACCTGTCTGCACTAAACGTGGAAATCAAAATTGTATAAACACGAGCGTTCTGGGTAAAATGTGTAATTTTTTTGTTTTGTTTTGGGTTTTTTTTGGGGGGGGGTTGTTTTTTGGGTTTTTTTTTTTGTTTTTATTTGTTTTTTTTTTAAATTCGGGATACGTGTCAAATAAAAATATTCAAGGTAGAATGGTAAATCTGTGCTATTATTATCCCAGCACATCTACAAAAGTGCACCTGGGATTTTTCATAACTGAATATGTTAGTTCATACTTGAATAAAAAGCTAGTTTACAAATAATAGGCCTGTGAATCTTGTATCGTCAGATTTTTTTCAGAGCGCATCGACTTCTGTCGAAAT
Organism: Hermodice carunculata; assembly: GCA_964020975.1. NCBI lineage: Eukaryota > Metazoa > Annelida > Polychaeta > Eunicida > Amphinomidae > Hermodice > Hermodice carunculata. The sequence goes on along the minus strand of CAXHWN010000965.1, from coordinate 74,144 downwards.
TGGCTTCAAAGGCATTAGAAAATCTTTTTTTCCATCAGAGTTGCGTTGCTTTGAAGCAAACAGAACAATATTAAAATGCTCGTGAAACACATTCCAGTGAAGCCTCGTTAAAATGTGTCTATCAGCTCGCTGCAAAATGTATCAGATATATGAGTGCTTCGCATTTTTAAATCAAATAACAAGGCAATTTGACTTTGTGTCTCTCTAAACCTGGGTCATTGGGTGAATATGTCGCATATCTGACAGTCGGTATAATAATATTTCCCCGTATATTGTGGCAAGGCATCCCGGTTCATCAGAAAACAGTGAAAGAAACACCACAGAACTTCAGAGATAATCTCAAGACTTATAGACTGCTTACAATACCATTATATAAGTATGGTACGGAAGAAACGCGCCTCTTTATCAAGGGATCAGGCTGCAGAATATATATATATATATATATATATATATATATATATATATATATATATATATATATATATATATATATATATATATATATATATATATATATATATATATATATATATATATATATATATATATATATCATTCTATTCGTACACAATTACATGTTGGTACAGTAGGGTATAAAAATATATAAAATAAATACAAGTTGAAGGCTGATATTATGTACAAAAGTGGTTTAAATCAGGACGTCCATATATAATCGTACATGCATTTGAGTTCATCTGTGGAGAAGCCTGAGATGACACAAGTACCCCTCGATTGCAGATCTCAACTCTTTCAGCTGTTCTACTGTTGATATGCTGTCATCACTGAAAGTACTGTTTATGAGCACATTACCAGATAAGAGCAGGTCGATGTTTGCGTTACATTTCACACTGATATGTTGCATATTTTTATGAATGTGACTTCTTGCATTGACAGCTGACTGTGCAGTTATCATGTTCACCAACTCGTTTCGAGATTGCATCATGAATAGCCTGCCAACTCGTTTCAAAGAATTCGCAAGACTGTCTAAGTTTAAAAGTCTCGTACGAACTTGGCTTGGCTGCTTACTCTCTTTGTCTCGCTGCTACAGCAGCATCCCAGTCAACTTCACATTTATTTTTCATGTAAAAATAGTGCCAGACTTAAGATCAAGATTATGCTTGATTTTAAATGCGCTTTATTTCCAGACATAATGGATAAAGAAGAGGTAAAACCCCTCTGGAAAAATTGTAATTCATTTGTTTGTGATTCAGTTTATCAGAGGTAACTGGAGTCATTTTAGATACATTGGTATTGGTTTCCGAGCAGTGTGTTATGGCAAATGATATTTAAGAAAACAATATGTACGGAATGGTATTAAATTTTAACAGTTTTGAGTAAATTACGGCTTTGTAAAAAATGACGTTTGTGACGCGAAGCCCATAGATGCTTAATAGAACAAGTCTTAGCCTCGATTGTTTGGCATAATCAAAGCATACGGTGCCTTCTTATAACCAAATTTATTCTAAACATCTTCATTAAACTAGGTTTTAAATTATTTATATTACTAAGTTAATACATGAACAAATGTATGAAACGAGTCAGTGGGGTAAAATGGGTTAATGTGAGGCCTCAATAGATTACGTGATAGCTGGTTGCTCAAAAAAAGTTTTATACTAGTTACTAAATCTATGTGACACCTAGCTATTCAAAAAAAGAGAAGTTTATGCTAGGAACTATAACATCGGGTTTTTTTCGAGACCCAATTGTATAAGGTGCGCATGCCTATTTCGATAATAAATTACCCTTGCCCTACTCCTCTGTCGATCGAGATAATGCTCTTGGTGAATGTTCTGCCCTGGTCGTTACATAAGCGTATAATTGTTTATGATCTCTTCTGTTGTGAACTTTCATGCGTACCAATGTAGTCTGTACCAACATATTGTCTACAAGACCACTGTGATTTAGAGATGCCATACCTTCCATGTTCCCAGTCCAACGATAGGCATCAGCTGACCGCTGGATAACTTCAAGCTGGCAAACTGTCTGGCCATGTCTGACACTGCTGCTTATCGGTTTGTCTTGTCGCTCGTGGGTTTTAGTCAATCGGAGGAACTTAACGTGCTTTGAACAATTACTGTTAATACATGTGGAAGGATACTCAGCAGGAAGTGTGATGTGGTCGCTCACTGCCTTGGGCATGTTTTTTTTTATCATGTTATGATGCAGACAAGAAACGAAACAAATAAAAACAGTCATTTGGAGACAATGGTGTCCACTTTTCATGTAATAGCAACCAGTTTTGTTAACAACTTGATAAGGAACTTTTTCGTAGAAGGACAAAGCACTGGATACTCCAAGCAGCCTTTTCGTCACTGAACGCCAGACGTTGCACTTTGACCTACGCAATATGAGATCCCCCAAGCACAATTTCATGTAAGCTGACCGATAATATCCCAATATTATCTGATATTATTGAGTCAAGTGCTATGGTGGACCGACTTACTATATAAAAAGAACACTGTTATCATGAGGCAACCCTCTGATCAACTTGATAATATATTTTAACTGCTGTGTACGCCCAACATAGATAATTTTATTTAAACAGATAAACAGGTCAGACCTACATGACAGTAACACATAGTGGTCTCCTATCTCCATTGTCATATACAATTACCTATGAAGCATGTCTTTGAGGTCAATCACTGTGCAAGCAGGCACCATTGACATGCATGATAATTGTTAACACATACACCAGTAACATGACGTCAGTTTAATACAAAAGCCAGTAGATTAAATCATAATAGGAAAGAAGCTTCATGCAGCATAGCATATGGTGTAAAATGTTGCAAAAATGGACGGTTTGGCTAAATAATAGGAAAGGTCAGAAATAGCTCTAAGGTGTGTAGTTGCCCCAATACACAAATGAATACACAAACACTTGGAGGGCTAGAGCTGTGTATTACCATTAGTTTGTTTGTTAAAGCAACCTTGAATAAACTTGTCACCTACGTAGCTGTGGTCATATGATTTTTGTACGGTATCCAGTTATTTAGATTTACTGTCTGGAATTTGGTATTTCTACGTGCAGTAGTTTTCAAAATATTAAGTTGCAAATAACAATGTAAAGTAATGGGAATGCACAAGCCTAGCCCTCCACTGACTGCATTGCTCTCTTCAGGCAGTTCTTGCACCTTCTGTTTTTGTCCTTGCCTATTCTAATGACTAGTTTGAATGCTCACGAGCACAGTAGTTTACCGCACATGTAAGTGTTAACCCTTAAATCGCTGATTTAAGAGGGAGTCAACTGCTTTCCTCGGGACACTTTGCGCGCAATACGCGCAGTGCCCCGAGGAAAGCAGTTGATTAAGACTATTTTTTTGCTTTAGACCAGGCTTGCTGGTATTTTAATGAAAAATATCTTCACACGGAATTTGAATCTATTAACCAAAATATTTTTCAAAGTAATGAGAAAATGACTATAGCTGTTATCAGCACTTTAAGGTTGACTTTATGACTTTAGCGCTGCACCAGCAGGTAACCCTGGTAACTATTAGTTTTCAGTCAGAGACAGCACGTTTGCTTATGAAGGTTTAATTTGTCAGTCATCATTGTAAATGTTATTATGAACAATTTCCCATAGAAGAGGAAGAAATGAAGGTACATTGTATTGCATTATACAAGAACAACCTGAAGTGATCACCAATTGAAAGAGTGGGCACGTGTGGTATAGTTGATGTACCTATCATCGATAGGTTCCTATTGTCGATAGGGTGGGCAAAACACTGTTATTATTACTTGCTAATCTATCTTTATATGTAATGAGTTGCCGGTCTCTAAACTCTGCAATTTTGTGCAACGATGTCTGGCTCCGTTCCCCGGCGTCTCATTTACGAAGGCAATTGCCGGTAAACGCATATTTGGACTCCTTATGCTAAGCAAAAAGCACATTTTGCAGAGAACGCACACCTTTTATATTTTAATAACTGCAGGCACCCAACCTTTTTAGATTTCCCATTAACTGATTTCATGTTTACTTACACAGAAAATGTTTACCCAACTGACTCACTCCGAACTTATTCTGTGTGGAGCTTTCAGTTGCTGTATCGAGAATAGGAGAATTTTTACAAGTTCGTCACCAGCATTGAAGTCACATGTCTTGCTCAGACCATCTGCGTTAGTCAAGAAAGGACCACTTTGTTTAGATTTTACGACGGAAGTGCAGCTTAGAACTTGAAGTCTGAGTTATAACAATAATTTTCCAATCTATGGTCAGTGACGTATTGTGCTGCATTTTTACAAACCGCACGGCTCAGCCTATCGATAACTGGTACATCGTGCATACATAATTACGCAACTGTCCAAGGAGAGAATACTTGTTGTGCAGTATCTGGAAAATTCAATAAGAAATAGATTCCTCCTCTATATTTTTGGCATCCCACTTTGTGCAGAGCCTGTTATTTACGGACACCTTAGGCTTAGCATGTCTATCTGTCTGTCTGTCCCTGTGGCGAGGCTGTGTGAGCTAAGCCTTAGTCTAGTTAGAGCAGTTCTTTATCAGGGTCCTTTATCTTAGAGAGATAAGGCTCAGCACAGAGCACTCCTTTTAATATTTTATGTGTTCGTACGTTTGACACCCCCCCCCCCATCAGACTGTGGAATACTAGTACTTTTAATGCACTTAGTTCGAAAGGAGTCTTCCACCTATTTTTAAATATCTCCCACAGAAGCTTCGCCATTTTCAACGTTGTCATCATCCCAAATATTAATATATCCGACCTTTTAAAATAAATTTCAGATCTTTGTACACCAGTTGCTTTGTGCCAAAGAGTTAGGACGCATGCTTCACGCGGTGATCATTATTTAGCTTTGAAACTTTTGTTCAATACTTTATTGCCTTAATTTGATGCCTAAACATCAATGGAAATCTACCTGCCTCAACATAAATCGCATCGGTAGCAGTCTGGGTGCGCACATTATGAACTGATTTTATGAATTTCAAGTGACAGCTTTCCATGTGTGTAGGGTAAGCTTCCCGAGCATTGAACCAAATCTCTGAGCCATATTCAAGGATAGGCATGAGCTGAAAACCAAACACTTTGAAGGTGACTTGTGTGCGTAGCTTGCCAACTGTTGGTCCACCTAATTACACACTTGGTTAAGGGCCTTGTTTGCCTGCTCACCCAAATAATCTCTGATGCCGGCCAGGAAGTCAACTTTTGTGGTGTTGAACCAAACACCTAGATATTTATATCTATCAGCATATATAATTTCGGAACCGTTATTACGATTATTATAGAATTTATTATCACAGTTATGTTTATTAAATACTAATACTTTTGTTTTTGACAAGTTCAGAATCATATGCTATTTTTGTTGAAGTCAAATAGCCCACCAAGTCGCTTTAGGAGACCATCAATGGTGTCAAAGCATGTAATCAAGTTATCAGCGAATAGCGGATAAAAGAACAGAATATTACCAAAGACCACACTACTTATATCGTTTAAATGTTCTCCAATTTCATTAATAGTTCTGTGACTAAGATTGGGCTGGTCATACCTCCTTGCAGGACACCAGGATTCACTAAGTGTAAAGTCCCACCTTACTCTGCAGTTAGCATTATCAAACATGCTTACAAGGACTTAAGTGAAAGCTCTGCTAATTCCTCTTTATAAGGCATATCTATTAACTGAATAGAAGGCTTTTGAGAAGTCACCAATAGATGGCCTTTCATTTTTGTGTTTTGTTTTCAGTTAAACAACATAAGATGAATACGTTAATGAATTTTCTAAGATTTTTACAAAAATCAGATTGAAACCGGAGGAACTGTGTTATTTTATACTGGAGCCTGTTGTTTAGCACAGCTTCAAACTTTTCCCTTGAGAACTTTTTTAAATGAACGTGTCATTGGTATGTTCCGCCTTGGGTGTTTTCAATAAGATTTTTCTGAAAATATAATACCATGACATGTCAGAATTGGCCCTTGTTCAATGTGTCAATAGTTGTCTTGTAAATTGCCCTGGGAATCAAGAGTCTGATTTGCAAGCAAAAAAAGTTGATCATGTTTTTTCGGAATCAGGCTAAGTTTATTCGACTCATACAGTTACATGAGTTAAGAACAAAAACATATCGAACTAATAAATATTCCATGAAAATGGTCGGGACGACTCTCATTAAGACAAATTGTGTCGCCATCATGAGAGCCACGACATATTTATTACATTAGCAACAAAGACAGATGGCAAATCAGAACAAGGTAAAAACTAATTTATACAAGGGCATGTTACATGCAATGATATACACAAGAGAGAGAGAGAGAGACAGAGACAGACAGACAGACAGACAGAGACAGAGAGACAGACAGACAGACAGACAGAGACAGAGACAGACAGACAGACAGAGACGGAGAGACAGAGACATATATATATATATATATATATATATATATATATATATATAGAGAGAGAGAGAGAGAGAGAGAGAGAGAGAGAGAGAGAGCTAATTTACCTGTAGTGGTAGTATTATTGCGGGAGCATATATATTATATAACAGTTCTAAAGAGAACACATATCTACTCAGTTTCCGATAAAGTACTTTTTACGGCACTTACTGAAGACTATGAGTATGAACTCTTTTCTTTAATTTCTGTGGGGATCATGTGTATAATATTGGGAACATCAAACTGTATACAGTTTTTAGCAAAGCTATGTGAACAGATCAGAAGAGATATATTTCGGCATTGTCTTGTCTGATATCCATTTAATTCATGGTTTCTTATCACAGGTATATTTAGTACCTGAGCGGGGCGGTAATGTATCCATGGTAGAATTTCAATTTAGAAATCATAAATATATTATTCATTTTAGGTAGACTGAGAGCTTTGGATAAGGGATCGGTGTGTGCATTATATCTATTACCTGTTTATATCCTAATAATTTCTGTGCAATTGGAGAATTGGGCTGCATCGGAAACCCCGCACTAATATTCCGTAGTTAATAGGAGATATAATTACGGAGTTATAAATATAAAGGGTTGCCCTCACTGGAAATGTACTCTTCACTTTATGTAAAATTTCTAAAGACAGTGATCTTTTACATGTATTTTTATCAATACGCACTGTAAGTGTATGTTGTACTGGGATAGAATGCATTTGAATATTAGGCACTCCAAATCTGGTTTTTATGTAATGAAACACCATAAATTTGGTTCTACTAACATTAGGTGAGATAATTTGCATTTAACTTATTTGTTTTTTTTTTCCAATTCAGAGCAAACTTTCCCATCAATAATTGCATTATTAACGGTCACGTTATTTAAAAAAAATCAATATAACAGTTGTGGTTAAAGCAAAAGTGCACAGTATCAATTCGAATTCATTGGTAGCTTCAGCAAAAATCATTTATGAAAAATAAAAAAAATAATGATCCCAGAATTATTCGTTTCTGATAGCACACCATCATACTCTATACTGTTTGCGATTTTGTAAAACAGTTTTAAAGTTTTATTTTTTTAATTGTGACAACCAAATCCCCCCTTTCTCAGCAACCAAAGCCCACGAATTTCAATAGGATGTATTCATATTTAAATGTGGTGCTACTCTAACACCTATTGAGCAAAAGAGGGAGGCACCTGCATCAGGGCAGATCGATGTATTTAGCATGGTCAAAAGTACTTTCTCAATAAAATAGACAACATGAACACAGAATAAGTTTAAGAAAATGTTTTAAAATATATTTGAAACATAAAGGATGCCTAAATTGATTAGAAATGAGCTCTCTTTTGGTTGAAAAGGTGTTATTTGTGGATGTTTATATACTTAGTATATAATACAAATCTGCCATGATCATGGTGGAAGCATCAGTCTGTTGCCCCGGCAACACAGGAAGTGAGCAGGACAGCAGTTAAATATGAATGTCACCTATTGTCTGCTTCAGCCTTTATCTGATTTTTTTTTACCTCAGCTGACTTCTCACTCAGTCGAAGATATGTGGTAGTTACGTTTGGCATTCGTCGTCCATAAATGATTTTTGTGACTTTTTTTTCCAGAACTGTCAGTCAATTTTACTTCAAACTTTGCAAAATGTCCCTTCCGTTAAGTCCTTACAAAGTTTGTTCAAATGATCATGTTCCTTTGCTTTTGGAAATTTTAACATTTGTTTTTCTTTATTTTGTGGCAAATTCTTAAAAAATATTCTTCCAAACCACAGAGCCAATTGCTTCAAAATAGCATAGGAATGCTTCTGGAGACCCCTAGGTCTTAGGTTACACAACAGCTGGTGCTCCGATTTTTTTTCTTTTTCTTTTCTTTTTTTTTTTTTTTTTTTTGTTTGTTTGTTTGTTTGTTTGTTTGTTGTTTTGTTTTCATTTTATGCATTTTGTGTGTAAAGGCTATTTTCAGCTTCTCCAAAACCATCACTCAGATTGTTCTGAAAGTTGGTGGAAATGTAGCTTGTTGGAGAGGAAAACAACATTGTTCACTCTGTATGCTCCCGCTCCGAAACTCCCTGGCTAATTGCTTTGAAGTTGCACAGGGACACTTCTGGGTAGCCAAGACCTTAATTTTGTTAACCATTTGGCGCTGCGATTTAAAAAAAACACACTCACATTTTGTGTGTGCGCGTGCGTGCGTGTGTGTGTGTGTGTGTGTGTGTGTGTGTGTTTGCTATTTTCCACTTCTACTCGAAAAGCATCATTCAGATTGTTCTAAAACTTGGTGGAAATGTTGTTTGCGGGAGGGTTAAACAAAATTGTTCACTTGGTGGTGATACTCTGGATCTCTGATTTTTAATGAAATTTTCAACTGGGTTAGCTGTAAGCTAATGTATGCATTCCTATTGATAAGTATGTAAGTCATTGGATTTGCAATGGAAAGTCATATTTTTATTTCCTCTTCTCCAAAATCTGCATCCCCTAGACCTAAGTGGGACTGATGAGTCGTATGGGTTGAATGTGAAGGTCAGCTGAGGATTGGCTGTTCACAGAGCCCTCTTGTTTTCAATTGATAGCATTAATATTTCGAACAAGAATTGCAGAAGAGAACATCAAACTGGCATGCACAAAGAAAAACTACTCTTTTGAAAAAAGTTCACGCAAAGTCCTAACCAATCAACATGGAGCCAGTGGCTCCATGTTGATTGATGTAAGCAGGTCCGGGAATAGCCCCGAGGGACCTCCAACCCAGTCTGTTGGCTTCCCTTCGGGAACAGCGAGGAAGGGACATAGAGGTCCCTCCGGGCTTGTTAGGGAAACATGACTCCATCTTTGATGTGAACAGGTCAGGGAAGACAGACTCCATCTTTGATATAAACAGGTCAGGAAGGACCGATTCCATCTTTGACGTTATGGGGTTAGCGTTAGGGTTAAACATTGCTTTTATTAACCCTGTTTAGGCAATGTCTTGCAGATTTTGGATAAAATTTTGGATAATTTTGTTCATTTGACGATTTGAGGACAGTTTGATAGACATACGTGTTGCCTATCAGATGTCCAAATTTAATAGTTCTAGCCCCAATACATTCGAACAAATACAAAATACTTCCAATGTTGAAATGAGTCAATGGACTGTGGATCTTGATTACTGACATCTGCTAGAAGATGTCTGTTGCACATGGTCATTTCTCTACGTTTTTTTTCAGACACATGCAGAGATTATAATACAAATTTGACCATTTTATCTTGAATATTTTTCGAGAAATAGCCAAAAAAATTTAAAAACCCACACTTTTACTCCAATACGTTTGTTTCAACAACTATGAATTTTGAGTTTCATCTTTGATGCAGCTTCTGCAAAACCTGCTGTCGAGTATAACAGTTTCTGATGTCAGGGATGCATGTTTTTGTGATATTTACTCACTTTTCCAGATTGGACATTATCTAAATTCTGTTTGTTGTGTTTTCAATTTCACGGCTTGTGCTACCAGTGCACTCACCGAAAATGAAATTACAGGGAAATTAAGTGAATTTACAGTACGCAAGTCATGTCCAATTCTGATACTTGCGACAGCCTTTTTCATGCTAACTAGGTTTGCTTCCAGTTTCAGGCAATTATTCGCAAAGACATTTACCAGTCTGAATTTCAGTAATGTAGCATTATTGTATTTCACAATTTTACTTAAGTGGAATACTTATGCATAATAAACCATGTCCTTATTAATTCCTTATTATTTTGTGCTTGAGCCACAGGGTTTCCCCAAATCCCTAAAATTCTGGGGTTTTAAGAAGAAAAATAGATTGGGGCCTGAAAAGTACTCGCACAAGTAACAAGGGAATATATCTCTAATTTTACTCCGCCACCCCCTCCTCTTCCACACACGCTTTCAACAATTTCTGGAGAACACGAACCTGGTGTCCAAACCATAGGATCAAAACAAATTGCGTGAAAAGGTGTTGTGAATGTTCAAAGGGTTCTGCATTAGGAGTAGAAAATTATTGAAAGAACTCCATGATGGGCGTCCTCAAACGAACTTTAATAATGATTGGACTCTCCATTGCACCTTGAGATTTCTCGGATAAGAACTTACTTGGAACAAAGCATTTATCCACAGGTAATTCTTTATTTTGCGATTAAATTATTTAAGATTGTGCAATTGCAAAATAAAATTCTGAACTTTAGTATTTCACAATTCAAAAAGAAAAAAATCACTCCAATACTGTAACAGTAGGTTTTATTTTATAAAACACAAAAGTTAAGAGTGTATAAACACAGGTCAGGCTCAACTGTTTACTGCCTCCAAAGACAATAATGATACATGCTGCATGTGTAAATGTCCCTTTAAAACTCAGGACAAGAAACGTGTATTTCATACAAGGTCCCACACCCGAAACATGTCCTATGGGACCCTAGTATCACTAATATACAGTTAAAGCAATAAAGCATAGGATAACTTAAAGCCAACTCAACGACCATTTAAATTTTACACCATGTATTTCACAGCAACCCTTTGGGTCAAACTGGAAAAATGACTTTTTTATCAGATCAACTTTTTCAATGAAACAAAGCAGAATAGAACAATGATGTTATCTGCACCCTGGTAGGCTTTTAAAGTACTCAGGATAAGACTTGTAGCATCTTCCAGCATGCTGTAAGGGTCATGATACAAAGTCCCTTCCTTTTAATTCTATCTACTCTCACTGTGAAGAATCAAACCTCTGAGGTAGCAGGTTATGGGAATATGATAATACAACAGCAGCAATACATTGAATCTTCCATGCAGTTCTGAACAAAACAAACACGAAAACAAAAAAATCCAATCTCCCTTCACTTCATCCAATCCAGGCATTGCATTGTTTTCATTTCAACACTCAGGTTTTGTATAAGATGTTACCATTGTGAATATTTTATTTCCCTCTAAACAAAAAAATATGTTTTCAGAATGGCAAAAAACATTCACATTTTAACTTTTAGTTGCATAAAAGTACAAAAATAGAAAAAAATTAGGGAAGTTGTTGATTGTAGTCTCTCCTATTGCACTGAAATAGTTAATAGAGACCAAAAGATAAATGATTACAGCTGGGGAACAAGGCATTCCATGGTAAATGTAAGTATACATAGCCAATTGTACTTTCCGTTAAGTTTCATACAGTAATCATGTCCGGTACATAGCCACCAAATGACAGCTGCCACAGAAAGCAATATATTTGAACATCTGACACAGAACAAACTTAAATACAGGGTAGACATTTTCCTCGCTAATACAAATTTTTTCAATGCCAAATGTTGGACTGAGTCAACAGCTTTCCTTGGCACAATGCACCAAAAATCCTGACAAGAAAAGCTGTTGACCTGGACCATTATGTTCTCAGGAACAAGAGGCATGCTGGTACTTGAATGAAAGGTCTTTTCAAAAGGAATATGCAAATAGCATCCTTATTATAATTGAGAGCAGTGCATCTTAAGTAATGTGACTTAAGTTGCAGTTGGTATGGACAGATCTGGAGTTAGCAACTTTCTTCTGTGCAGCATAGGCACCTAGTGTCCAACCCACACCAAGGAAGAGCGCTGACATTGGCCATACCATCCTAATGGGTTTCTCGACACTATGCTTTGTCTTCTCTTTTTGTCTCCATATATACCGTATTCATTCCAATAAAAGCACATACTCTAATAAGGGCACACGCCCATTTTTTTTTTATCAGAAGAGAAACCTTGGTTTTCATAGACACAGGTCAATTTTTAGTCTCGATTGACTCCATTAACCCTTTAAAGGCATATTTTCCAATGAAATTTACATCAGGGCACTGTGGGATTATTGGAATGAACACATATAAAAACAGTTAATCCTGTCTAAAACTTGACAGCCAAGTGCATTTTCTGTGTTGCAAAGTGTTGTACTGGGGTCTGTAAAGGTTGAAAAAGGTTTGCAAAAAGGTTGACAAAGGCTTTCTAAAAGATTGAGAAAAGGTTGACAAAGGGTTTCAAATATTTTGATCAATAAGGTTGAAAGTATGTGTGAAGGTTGTTAACCATCAGAGAAAGGTTTGAAAGTGTTTACGAGGGTTTTGATGCAATAAGAGCCAATGGTTTTGAAATAGTTTGGAAAGTGTCGGATACGGGTTTGAAAAAGGTTTGCCTTTCACTCAAAAGGTTGGAAAAAGGTTGATGCATTTGGTGACTGTTAAGTTTCATGTGGGCTTAACACACACACACACACACACACACACGTATATTTTTCATGAGGATAACCAAGTTCCTAACCACCTGCAAGACCCTCAAACATCAGCCACAATATATTTTACACAACAGTACAGAATGACGGTACAAACAATATCCATGCAGTACATGCAGTTCATCGTGAAAATGATTTACCCTGTAAATGAAATCAAGTAGACCAAAATCCCATAAATATATACTTGTGTGCGCTTAATACAGTCCACTGTAATTTCTTGCTGCAAGGGCCACTTCTTACAGTAAGTGGTAGAGGATTCCATGTGACAGTTCCTGAGAAAGTGATACCTTAAGGTAGTTTGTCTTTGGATTTACAACATACAGTTTTTGATCTATTGAAGACCTCGACTTTCTGTTACACTTATGTTTCACATAACTTAACATATTTCTCATCAAAAAACATGCAGCCATGCTATTGAGTATCTTGTACATTTCCACAGCCTTTAAAAACATTTTTTTTTCATCAATTGACAATCAGTTAAATTTGGTAATTAGCTTTTTGTAACTACATCTGCCTCATGTATTTAAAACCTGGTATGCTGCAAACTTCAGTCTTCTCAGTTTCCAAAGCAAAATCATGTTACATCCTCCCCTGGATAGTGCAGCAAAAGTTGAAATGGTGTACAATATATGCATTGAAGTTGATCTTCCTTACACGCAATGGAAGAAAATGTTTGGTTTTTCATAAAATGCTTATTTTGCCTGCAACCTCTTGAGAAATATTTGAGATGTGCGATCCCAAGCTAAACATTTATGAACATGAGGTCCATTAGTATCATACAACTGTCAACATTTTCTGAGAATTCCACATCAATCACAGCACATATATTTTCATCTTTCACTTCAGCATGTTTTCTTTTTGATGAAAGCAGCATGCACTTATTTCTCTTTTCATTGAGAAATATTTTGATTTCCTTACACCAGGATTTGGCTGTATCCATTTTTGCCTGTAAATCTTTTTGGATAATGTTGGCTGACTTCCCAATGACATGTGCTGTAGTATCATCAGCATACATAAATATATTGTTTACATGAAGAGGTAAATCATGGACATTCACAAAAAAAACAAAAACAAAAAAAAAAAAAAACAAAAAAAAAAAAAAAAAAAAGCATAGGGCCTAATATTGATCCTTGGGAAACACCATGCATCACTTTACAGGGGTCAGATAGTTCATTATTAACACAAAACTTGTGCGTACCTACTAGTTAAGTAAGATTTGCACCACCTAGCTGCTCTGGGAGAACAATGATACAAAGCTAATTTTCCCAACAATTTGGGATGATCAGTTACATTAAAATATTTTTCTCAAATCAAGCATCAAGCAACCAATTCACCCCTGCCTGTTGCTTTTGTCCAATCATGCATAAGCTTTATGAGTCTACTATCACATGAATGCACTTACAAAAACCATATAAAACCAATGCACAGATATTAAAGTAGAAGACCCTTTACATGCAGACATTCTTAGGGTCAAAAACATCTTTTTCACCACTAACTACCATAAAATTAGCTTAATTTTAGAATTTTAGTGCACTTCACTTTTGCTGATGGCACAAAACCATTAAAATGAAAGTCACTGCAACAGCATTTTAACACAGGCTTCATTGGAACTATGTACCAAAATATGGAGCATAAACTTAACCTTTAAAGTGCTGATTTAAGATTGAGTCAACAGCTTTCCTCGGGACACTTTGCGCGCATTGTGCGCAAAGTGTCCCGAGGAAAGCTGTTGACTAAGACTACTTTTTGCTTCAGACAAGGCTTGCAGGTATTTGAATGAAAGGTATCTTCATGAGGAATTCGACTCTTTTAACCATTATATGTTTAATGGTAATGAGAAAGCAACTATAGCAGTGATTAGCACTTTAACGGTTAAGTTAAATGCCCCAAGTGCAAAAACTGTTAGAAGTATTACAATGTACAGGACCAACTGAGTTCAAAGTGTGGCATTATGCACAGATAATACTCAGTGAGGTACACACGGCTCCGTTATGTTGAGCTTTGCCAGGGGTCCAGCATGAGCATATTGTTTCATGATTAACCACTCCTGAGGTTTCAAACACAATGTGATTTCATTAACACAAGCAAACTGTTATGATTGTTTGCCTTATTTTGAGTGAATAAAGAATCACATTCCTGTTTATCTGCTACAAGTTTAGTGGCAACAGAACTGAATGTAATGAAAAAGATCGTATAGGCTTCTACATGCACTTATGCACTTGAGGAGTCCTTTTACTGAGAGTAAACAATACATGTACATGTATATGCAAAATCTGGCCATGGCTGTCCCTTTCAGTATACCCACCCCCACCCCAAAACAACCATCTGTGGTTAAACACCTGCAAACCCTGAATATTATATTTCTGTGCCTGGGACTTATGGGAATTATAGTTTTCACCGTACAGAGTTCCATCCTTCATGACGCAAACCCCAGGGTTTGTACAAAAGTAATCACATAAGGCAGATGGTCTCTTAACTCTTTCAGCGCCAATCACATCCTAAGTCAATATATTGAAGTCAAACTAGTCTGAATTATCATTAGGATCTCAGATTCCTATTCCTTGTAAAAAAAACCCCTTTCATTATAAGTACCAGTATGCCTCTTTGACTGATTCCAGCATTTGGTGTTTTATACGCATTTTACTTTTTCATCTATAATGACAAGAGTCAACATGCTCTAAAATGACAACAATACTACTGTTAGTAAATTAACCTTTCACTCAAGTGCCATATGCCTACAATAACAGAGACCAGGATGGTCTGCGTCAACAGCATTCCTGTATGTATTTTGGGCACTGCCTGTATAGTGGTACCTGCTCTAAATACGGCCTCTTGGGAAACACCTCGTATCTGTGCAAGACGGCATTTTCATGACACTTGAGTCTAATTTTGCAGTAAATTTACCTGTACTTTAAGACCACCTGCAGTATGAGGCCACTTTTTTCCTGGCAGTATGAGTGGTCTCAAATAGCTGGTACTATTGTAGGGCAGTTATACACAGCCATAACTTGCACAAATCTAAATACTGGTAACTCACAAAACTTTCACTGTTGGTGAGCACTGCCCATCTTGCAAAGTGGGTGTAGGCATCTTCTGACGTCTGTATCTCTATAAACTATGTACCCATTCAAACCCAAGTCCATGACGTCATTTCTACTCCATTAAATCTCCTTTAAAAAAAAACAGAAAAACTTCTAAATATCCACGTCCCTAGCAGCTGCTGCTGATTTACAAAGTACTGATGGTGACTAGAACTCTGCGTTGAATGGATAGTTGGGGGCCTTATCGTCTCTGGGCACTCTTTTCCTGTAAAATAGATAAAGAAAAACACGCTGAACAAAACAGTGATTTCATGTAGTTTGTACAGTGAAACCTTGTATTCTGTGTAATGTGTCAGACATTGGAACGTGTTTGTCAGATAACTGAGTCAAGTAGCAAAGGAATTCGACAAAGCCGCTAAAAACTTTTTTGTTCGGTGAATATGTCCAATATCAGAGTGAAGTTATACATGCAGTGATGCTTCACTATGCCTGAATAATCCACGTGTGATAAAATCTTTAAGTGACCATTCACATGCATCATTCTGTCAATTTCATTGTAAAACGTGACAAAACTTTTTGAAACTTGACCTTAAGATCCCCTTGGCCAAGCTAAGAAAGATGATCACGCTGACATTGAAAATAGACCTACACTGTAGCTCAACATTGTTGAACGTTGAAATCAGCCAAACATCAATCAGATGCTTTTACATCACATTCAAGTTACCTGACAGTAGCTCAATTTGTTTAAAAGTTAACTATTTCAAAGCCAATCACGTCTAAAGTGGATCTACTAAAGTAAAACTAGTCAGAATTATCAATAGGATCTCAGATTCATATTCTTCTCAAAAAGACCTTTCATTCAAGTACCAGCATACCTCTAGTTCCAGAGATAATATCCCAGGTCAACAGCTTTTCTCAGCTCGCATTGGGCACATTGTGCCAATGTGGGCTGAGAAAAGCTGTTGACTCAGTCTTTTGGTACCTTAACAGTTAATGTATCCACAAGGATAATGGATGGAGGACGGTTACTGGCATGTCAGCAGACAAATAAGACCACAATGCTCTGTCGGCAGAAAGGTTAAAGGGAATAAGGCATGGTGTGGCCACCTGTTGGCAGAAAAGTTCATATCATATGCAGAAAGTGGGCCTTACTACGTACGTATACCCTCCTGTGCTGGATAAGGCTATAGAGGTCAAGTTGTCAAAACACAGCCACACAGGGCAGAAGTAGTAGTTCTGATAGAACCAACTTCTTCAATCTGGAATAAAATCTACTGACCACCACCATTTTTGCAGCAGCCTCTCAGCTGGTCCACATTTCTCCAATAAAAAAGATAACCTGCCAAGTTTCCTGTGTCCAGTTTTATGGTCTACAGTGGTCCCCCTCTTATAAGGCCACCCCCAAATGCACCAAAAATGTGGCCTTACAAGAGGGGTGGCCTCTCTTGAGGGGGAGTATATTATGAAAATCCCATACTTGCTGCATGGAGAAGTGGCCTTTCTAGAGGGGGTGGCCTCTGTTGAGGGGGGCCTTACTAGAGCAGGACTACTGTAAATGTGTTCGCCTAAACTGTGTTCATTTTCTTCAAGAGCCTTGTAGCTGCCTCCAGTCCTAATCATGGATCAGGGATATGATCTTGAATCATTACTAAATTTTAAATTAACTCAACAGCTGTTGTTTTCAAGGGTTGAGAATTATGAAACAAAGGGTCACTTTGGTAATCGTGTCAGTCATGCTCAGCTGATGGTGCCTGGGCCCTGGCTAACCTGACCATAGGGGCCTTGCTACCGGAGGCTGCCCTTTCTGAATTACCGCTACTGATGCCTACCTCACATCAGATCCCCCCCCCCCCCCCGCCCAACCTTCAACTCCAGACACCACCAACTGTGAAAGCAACATAATGCAGATACTGCTTCCAAAGGGTGTGGACACTGATATCACTGTGGCACAACTGAAGCAGTGAACGGTTCCACATACAGTTCCACACACACACACACACACACACACAGGCACGCACACACACGGTTGGTGACCAGAAGGAGCTAATGCTAAAAATAGCGTAATGTTCCTTGCCGTCGCCACTATTTCATTATTGCTTGGTGCTGGCTCTGCCCCTAACCTACAAAATGGGCCACTTTTGACCCACCTGCCATGCAGCCTTTAAAGTCAGTACATAAATTGGAATTTAACAGTTATAGTACCTATTCTAAAGTGCATGTACATGTATGCTGACTTTTAAATACAATATGCACTCACTAGTGTATACTTTTGGCACAAGCTGTGGCAGAGTATTGGGCCATGCACAGCTGCAGTGCAGCCACTGAAGGCAAGTAGGGCTGCTTGTAGTTGATCGCAGTCAGCAGCAAGCCCACTCAGCCACAGACAGTGCCACCCAGTGGCAAGCCCCTTGAATATCATTCCTGCCGCTGACGGCTCCAACTGCTGCTCTCTGCCACAGTTTGTGGATTTCTCTCCAGTATTGTGAGTAAAATAAGAATTCATGTGAAATCTTCCATGGAATGAACCTACAGGCTCAGTTTTCATACCCAAATTCACCCATAGTTACCCATGTGGAAACACAACCGTTCCCAACATATGTGTGGAATGATTTTACGACCGAAATGAAAAGAGAGATTTCTATTGGATGTTGTTTTATTTGTAAGCCAATCAGATTACGTAAGATAGAAAAGAGTCACAGAAAGTGCTTTGTTGAGTGACCTGCCTTAGCAACTTGATGTTAAAAGTGAACAAAATGGAGTCGAAACCGCTGCTGCAAGCAACCTAAACCAAGTAGGTTTTTGACAAAAACATAGGGTTTAACGCTCTATGCGAGAAACAAAATTCCACATGGCTGTGTCAAGGGGAATGGATTTAGACAGCACTCATTTCAAACTGTTCACTGCTCGCCTGTGAACAGTTATAAAACTCGTGACTGTCTAAATCCATTCCCCATGAGACAGCCAAGTGGAATTCTATATTTCTCTGCATAAGCCAATATGGTCATGTGCAGTGAGCACTGATCAAAGCACCTGCCATCTCTGCATTCCTTCTCTATAATGTGGTAAGTTTTACACACATCTTTACTGTACTGCCGTGGCATTTCTATGATTAATGTATTGATCTGATGCTCCTGATTTTCAAATTTAACTTGAAAAACTGATAAGTTCTTTTCAAACTTAGTAAATGAACAAACAAACTAGACATACCTTCAATGCAAGCATTGACTGAAGGGTCCACCATTTCCTCAAATTTGGTCATGGTGACACCAAAATCTAATCGGTTCACCTTGGCATGCTAGACAAGCATACTGCCAAATTTGAGCAAAATGTATTAGAGCATTCTGGAGATATTGCAGTAACGAGCCCTAATGAGCATGTAGCTGCCATTTGCTCAAATTAGGTCATGGTGACACCAAGACCTAATCAGTTTTATGTCACCAGGTAAGGTAAGCATATTGCCAAATTTGAGCAAAATACATAGAGGCATTCTGTAGATATCACAGTAATGAGAATGTGCACATCCAGATGGAGAGGCGGACGGACAACCCAAAAACAGAAAGGGTCCTCCCTATGGAACATACCCTTAAAAATTCAGCCAGTGATCCTGACTATCATCCACGTACTCTTCTCAGTGATAACGTAAAAACTAATCAGTGTCGCACGTTCATGTATTACACTTTGCACCCATTTACTATTACCTTTGGAATGCAGTATCTCACTTCATATCTATAATAACAAGAATTTACCCTTTGGCGCCCATTATACTTACCCATTTACTATTACCTTTGGAATGCAGTATCTCACTTCATATCTATCATAACAGTAATTTACCCTTTGGCGCCCATTATACTTACCCATTTACTATTACCTTTGGAATGCAGTATCTCACTTCATATCTATAATAACAGTAATTTACCCTTTGGCGCCCATTATACGTACCCATTTACTATTACCTTTGGAATGCAGTATCGCACTTCATATCTATAATAACAGTAATTTACCCTTTGGCGCCCATTATACTTACCCATTTACTATTACCTTTGGAATGCAGTATCTCACTTCATATCTATAATAACAAGAATTTACCCTTTGGCGCCCATTATACTTACCCATTTACTATTACCTTTGGAATGCAGTATCGCACTTCATATCTATAATAACAGTAGTTTACCCTTTGGCGCCCATTATACTTACCCATTTACTATTACCTTTGGAATGCAGTATCTCACTTCATATCTATAATAACAGTAATTTACCCTTTGGCGCCCATTATACTTTCCCATTTACTATTACCTTTGGAATGCAGTATCTCACTTCATATCTATAATAACAGTAATTTACACTTTGGTGTCCATTATACCTACCCATTTACTGTTATCTTTGGGATGCAGTATCTCATGTTGCAGTCCAGGGCTTCCAGTGTGGCCATGTCCTCATCACTTAGTGTGAAGTCAAATAACTGAAACAGGAACATCAATGCAATGTATCATATTACTTACTCTGCTACTGCTCTCATTATGATGTAAGTTCTATTGAAGTTACATGTGCAGACAAGATAAATTTACCACAAATTAACCCACTGGATATTGAGTAAACAGCGCTGTACCACACATTAACCCAGTGGCCATTGAGTAAACAGCTCTTTACCACACATTAACCCAGTGGCCATTGAGTAAACAGCTCTTTACCACACATCGACCCAGTGGCCATTGAGTAAACAGCTCTTTACCACAAATTAACCCAGTGGGCATTGAGTCAACAGCTCTTTACCACACATTAACCCAATGGACATTAAGTAAACAGCTCTTCGTCACAAATTAACCTGGTAGGCACCAACCAGCTGTTAGTGGTACCTTGTACAGTACACTTAGGAATGGCATATTATTTTCAACAATGAAAAAGAAGCTGATAACATGTATAAAATGAGATGCTTATTGGTACTTTTCAAAGTTCTCGGCATAAAATAGATCAACCCTTAAAATGCAGATTTAAGATCGAAACAACAGCTTCCCTCAGGACACTTTGTGTGCAATGCGCACAAAGTGTCCTCAGGAAAGCAGTTGGCTAAGACTACTTTTTGCTTTAGACTAGGCTTGCTGGTATCTGAATGAAAGGTATCTTCACAAGGAATTTGAATTCTTGAACCATTGTATGTTTAACGGTAATGAGAAAGCGACTTTAGCTATGATTAGCACTTTAAGGGTTAAAACTATAACAGCTGTTGTGGACAAACTGGATCCCCTCCTCTTTGCACACACATAGGTCTTGTGACCATGGAAATAAGATCAAAGTACCCAAAATACAATCAGGTCAAGAAAAAGTTTGAAGGTAAAACTGAGGAAAATTTGAGTCTGATGTGACCTGTGAATTGTGAGATATCTTGCTTGCAAGGATTCTGCTACAGACACTACAGGGGAAGGTATAATATAGTGACCTTTATGTGATTACAAGATGTTAACTGGGACTGTTTAGACACCGAATCCCTGATCTGTAGCTGGCCTTTCCCATCCACTTGTCATGTTTCCGATCTAAATTAAAAACCAGATTACAGGGAGAGGGAGCAACATTCGTCATAATAAGTGTTATTATCATAGATGTCTAACCATTTCAAATCCACATTCTGGTCATCACTCAATACCCTCATTATATAGCTTAAAGTGTGTCTTATGATCCAGTAGGACATATTACACTTTTCTTACCTCTAAGTTGGCCTGAATACGGGATGGTGTAACACTTTTTGGTATAACGATAAAGCCTTGCTGCACAAGAAATCGCAGCAGAATCTGTAAGAAGATTTAAAGATGAATTTCTTAAGTTTATAATGCAACAAGTGCTGACTCATAAACTAAAGCTACTGACATATCACAGTGTATTTAATCTTCATTGGCTTCGTCACAATTTTCATAGAAAATATTTTCAATTAAGGAAAAAATTGAAGTCAAATCTTTGTAGCAGATGCTATTTTACATCTGCCAGCTTACAGGTCATTTGAGCTGGAAAGGGTTAATATGCCTGCTAGAATTTATATGCGGTCTGCTTTAGAGGATCCTTCGATAAATGTGCATGCATATGAAAATTTAAAAAAAAAAAAAGGCACAAGCTTTGTCAGGACAACGCGCAAACAAGTTACACTGTACATGTACATGCAGATGCATAACATGAATCTACACACAAAAATTTCCCAGCATGCTTCTGT
Organism: Hermodice carunculata; assembly: GCA_964020975.1. Taxonomy (NCBI): domain Eukaryota; kingdom Metazoa; phylum Annelida; class Polychaeta; order Eunicida; family Amphinomidae; genus Hermodice; species Hermodice carunculata. The sequence continues at coordinate 52,305 of CAXHWN010000965.1, read as the reverse complement.
GTGGAAGTGATCATCCATTACTTACCTGTGCTGGTGATTTCTTGTACTTTTCTGCTATGGGTTTCAAGGCAGGGTCATCCATCAATACTGGCTCATCATTGGCTGCTTCCGCCCTGTCATATCAATGAGCAAAAGCTCACCAAAAGTCAGTTTCTAAAATGCATTCCCTCTGTGACCTTGAGAAATTAATGAAGGTCATCCACATGATGCAACATCAAGCTTTCAGATGATACACATTTGTGGTACATTTGACTTCATTTGCCTTATTCTCTATCAAGATATTGAATAAAATGTTCTTTTCTTAAGTGCTTAATGGCCTTAGAAAAAAGGTCAAGGTCACACAATCATTGGGTCATGGTGACCAATAATGCAGGTTACCAAGTATGCTTTATATACAATGTACTCAAGTGCAATTTTGATCTAGAGGCTCAATTCTCTTCTCCTTGCCACTGATGTCCAGACTGCACCCTACCATTACAAAATCAACTCTTCAAACTTAATGGGTCTGGTGACCTTACAAAAATTGGTCAAAGTCACTGATCTTACATAATATATTAGCATTGGACATGATCTATATATTCATTAAGTTTGGCTTATCTAATTCAATTATTTTTCAAGATATGGAATTTTATATCTTTCTAGACATTTCAACTCATAATTTCTGCCAAATTATAGGTGGCACCACTAGTATCATAAACAACCAAGCGTTTGACCCCTTCTACATTCCCACTAAATTTCATAAAGATCCATAAAAAATTAAGGATGCTGAGACTGGTCACTAGATTTTCACATTTTGACCTGTGTATAATACTATAGGTGGCGCCACCAAACTTGATGTTGACAAAGACTTTCATACACTTTATAACTTCTAAACATTATGTGGGCCTTATTCAAAAATTGTGGGGTGCAGAGCATTCACAGGATGACCCCTATATTCAAGCTGGCCATTTGACTTTGACCTTCAACTCAGATTAAAAAATTGCTTGTGTTCAAAATATGTGCCCCACATCCAGCTTTCCATGCATGGTCTGTTTGTTCATATCAGATAATAACTTTTCAAGTTATTGAAGAAAAACAATAAATTTGGACAACTGCCAAACTCCATAACTACTGCATCACAGTGACCAAAAAAGTAGGTCACCAAGTACAGTTTTATGTACAATGTAATCAAGTGCAATTTTGATCTGGGGACACAATTTTCTTTGCTATTGATGTCCAAGCTACACCCTGCCATTACAAAATCACCTCTTTCAACTTTAAAGACATGGTGATCTCATAAAAATATGTCAAGGTCACTGATATAACATGACATTCTAGCATTGGACATGACCTATACACCCTATTAATTTGGCAAGTCAAATCCAAATACTTTTCCAAATATGGAATTTTATACCTGAAAACACCCTTTGGCTCATAATTTCCATCAAATTACAGCCAACCCCACCAGTTATCATTAGCAATTTACACTTTGATGTCACCCCCAATTCAAATTTGGTGAAGATCCACCAAAAATTAAAGATGCAACAGTGTTCAAAACATTTTCACATTTTTGACCCCTATATCACACAATATTGTAGGTGGCACCACCAATATCGAAAGGTACATAGATTTGTATACACACTATATAAGTCCTGAAGGTTATATGTTGGGCTTACTTGAAAATTGTGGACGGTAGCTTGCTACCTAGCAAAAGTTTACGGCTGGATGGACAGACATAAGCCGTTGCATGAGCTCTGCGACCCTTGGTCATCAGAGCTACAAATTATAGATGCTCTCATGTTGACAAGCAACTGTTTACAGCTGGATGGTTGGAATGACAGGTGGACAGACAGGAGTGGGCAAAATAACCCTACGATCTGTGGTCAGTAGAGCTATAAAGCACAGACACTATCAGAATGACACAAAAAGTTTCAGTGATGTGTCACTTTTTTTTCATTTCATAATTTCATTCCAGAAAACCAATGTTACATTAAAAAGTCCATACACATTTGTTCACTACACTTTTAAATTTTCCAGTATAACAAGCACTCCTGCTTTTCTGTTTCTTGGCCTCCACTGAAATGCTCAACTTTTTCCCTGCAAAGTAACATCCAGGCTACTCTTAGGATGTGTTTCACAATTTTAAAAAACTCTGACGCAAATTAAAGTAAATGTGAAAACAAAGAAATGTATTTGGACCAATCTGGGCTGACCTCAGTAATTTTTCACTTGTTGCCGGTTTGACTGGAGAATCCCAAACACTGGTTACGCCAGCCAAAATCACAAGATACATGTATATCTTAATTTTGAGACTACACTCAATAATTCTAAATAATTAAGCACTGTACTATGAATATAAGCAAGAAAAGTTGAATAAATTACGAAATATTCTTAGCCAACTTGGCTAAAGCTTACAAGCCAAATATAACCTTTTTAGTCACTGGCTATTTGGCTAATGGATAGTGCTACACAGATGTGATACCAACCAGTTGCTACAGATGGGTATATTCCCCACATGGTTTGAAAAAAGTAAAGACATATCAAGGTAAAATTATGTTTGACATCTGTATTTAATGTTCCGAAAATCTTTGCTCCTTCATGCTGAGAAACCTGATCGATAATTTTAAACCTTGTAAGAACCAAATTAAAAGGAATACTAAATTTACTAGTTTTTGAATCATTATGTAAACGGAAACAGTCTTACTTCTTGTTATAAATAAGGGACACATGGTCTCCTGAATAAGTTTGTATTGTTAGCTTCATGTGCTATATATGATCTAAAATGAAGGACAGGGGAAAAATTATAAGGCCCTAGTTTTATGATGTTTATGGTAGAATGTGAGAGGAGCACTCACCACGGCCTGTCTGGTGATCCCAAAGGACTGTATGCTGTCACTGCAATATTTTTCTCTTTACAGAAGTTGAAGAGTTTCCGTTGCTGTAGATACGCATGTACTTCCACCTGGCAGAGAAATCAGTGTTTCTGTTAAAATCCATATGGGGGTTGTTGCCCTTTCAAAATCTTAAATACCCTCTGACAAAATTCTAAAGGGTCATAAGTTTTGTTTATTTACATGTTAAATTGGTGAAAATAAAGCCTTTTCCAGATTTTCCCTTATGGTGACCCCCTGAAAAAATTCCTGATGGAAACACAAAGGAACATGGTCATAACATTAAACAAGGCCTACATACCTAAATGCAGGGGCAATCATCTTTAAATTGGCCTTTTCTTCATGTACACAAACCTCTAGTCATACTACAGTGTATACAAACATTTCAAAATTATTTTGTTGATTACAGTACTACAAGATCAATGGGAAAAAGAAATTCCACGAGACAAAACTAATGAACCATGACTTGAATTGGATTAAAATAAACAACTACATGTACCCTAACTCTTGAAATATCTCCCCCCACTGACATGAATGTACATCATACACATACAGGAATACATAAATTCTAGCTTAACAGATATTCCTGGACCTGTGTGAGCAAACACCTGCATCAAATCAAAACACCCTTTCACACAAAATCAGTGAGCCATATGTCATTCTTTGGGGTAAGTATTAAGCATCAATGAAAATAGTTCTTTATATTATGACTAGTGCTTCCGGCTGTGCCCAGGTAACAAATTAAGCTGACCTCAAAGGAGGTAAGTGTAAAAGAGGAAAGGACATCCATTTAAAACATGTTTCAGGAAATGTCCAAGTTACCTGAGGCCTAACAAAAATATATGTGTGGTTCTGGTAACCTGTCCAACCCTACTTAAAAGGCCTGACCCTAAAATGAACTTCATGAAACATAAAAAAAAACCCCAATAGTTACAAGCCTCCCTTCCCTAAAATAATTGATCGACACTGGCTGAAAGATTTTATCCAGAAAGTTGCTGTCTTTTGCCTTTATTTTGCAGTAAAGTCAACTCAAACAAAGCATTTTATTTCAACTTGAATAGAGGCTTAACTTGGGCTGGGGAAACAGAATAGCTGCATAGCCACGGTTGTTCAGTAGAATAAAATAACCCTGGTTGTTCAGTGATCATTATTGTAGTATTTTGCTAGGTTCCTGGTATTCTGAATTTTTCAGTGGACATAACAGGTACAGCATGGGAAGATGGTCACATACATCATTTTCAATTTATTTCCCTTGATCAGAATTCGGAAAAACTTACCCTTGTCTACTCGAAATGGTCAAAACTGCCCTACTCAAGTGCCATGTATATCTCATGCATACAAGTTTCTGACTAAAATTCAAAGCCAAATAATGGCAAGCATGGACAGGCAGCCACAGGAAGTCACACTTCCAAATAGGCACCACAACTATACACTAACCTGTAGGGCAGCAGGCTTGATGCGACAGTTGTCTAAGATATCCTGAATTTGGTGACTGTTGAAATTAGACAAACCGATGGCTTTGCACAATCCGTCATCCACACATTTCTCCATGGCCTGCCAATGATAACATATAATGATACAGGTAACAAAGTATTGACATATACACTTGTATTTTGTCCCACAGCAGTATTGTAATGTACATGTATGTTACAGTGAAACATTGTTATACTGACATTATAATCTATTCCCTGCACAATGTGTTAATATCTGAATATCTGAGATAAATGAATCAAATATATAAATTTTGAATTTTAAAAATGTTCAATTAGCTGGCTGATACATTTCATTTATACTTGGTTTATCTCCTGCTGTATGCTGTTGAGTGAGAGTTAACGGTTAAGGTAAATTTTCTTCACCAAACTTACTGCGCTGATTTTTGTTGTAATGTCTTGTATAAGCTATTGTCTCTTTGTGGCAGGTCTGGATTTTTCTAATCCCCAACAGAATGGTACGTCACTGTAATATTTTGCATATAGTCTATTGTTTCACCTTGGCGGGACATAATTGTCCTTTTCCCGTGAGTTTAGTTTGTCTCAGATTGTCAACATGTGAAGACATTTCTTTACAGCGTCAGAACTGATCATCCTTTCAGATCGTTAAAATTCACTCCCCCTACCTGTCTCTTTTTAGTTATTTATCATATTAATGCTCATCTTGCATTTATGGACAGTTTTGATATGCTTGATGGTCTATATTATAATATGATATAACACTTTCCAAAATAAAAAGGTAATTTCCAGGATCATTACCTTTTTTTACCCTGAATTTTGCATTTTGAATGCATCTATTTTTCAATTTTTGCATGTTATAAATTGCTGAATTTGATGACTATAAGTGCAGAAAAACACTTCTGATCTAAGGAAAGTTCCTTAAAAGCTAGGCCATTTTTCATGGATATAAACTATAAATATTTTTCACCCTATCTGCAATTTCATAAACTTTAAGGAATTTTCCTTAATCTGGCTTCAAGTGTTATGTACAGGCCAGACCACTTTAAGGAAAGTTACTTAAATCTATAGAATGTTATTTTTGACACTTTAACAAACTTTTCTTCTTCTTTGAATGATGGACTTGTTTAAGGAAATTTTCCTTAAATCTGCAAAAATGTGATTTCGACACTTTAAGGAACTTTCCTTACTCTCTTTCAACATGGACCAGTTTTAAGGAAAATTCCTTAAATCTACACATGATTTGGACTTTCCTCATATTTTGAATGTGAGACTAGTTTAAGGAAAGTTCCTTAAATCCATAGAATGCAATTTTGATAATTTAAGGAACTTTCCTTATTTCTTTAACTTAGTCCAGTTTAAGGAAAGTTCCTTAACAACACAGAACTTGATTTTGCCACTTTAAGGAACATTCCTTATTTCTTTGATATGAAATCAGTTTAAGGAAAGTTCCTTAAATGTCCAGAATGTGATATTTGGCCAGTTCATGTATCTTTCCTTTTATAATGAAGGACCAATTTAAGGAAAGTTCCTTAAATCCACAGAAAGTGTTTTTTGATAATTTAAGGAACTTTCCTTATTTCTTTAACATACACCAGTTTAAGGAAAGTTCCTTAACAACACAGAACTTGATTTTGCCACTTTAAGGAACGTTCCTTATTTCTTTGATATGAAATCAGTTTAAGGAAAGTTCCTTAAACGTCCAGAATGTGATTTTTGGCCACTTCTTGTATCTTTCCTTTTATAATGAAAGACCAATTTAAGGAAAGTTCCTTAAATCCACAGAAAGTGTTTTTTGATAATTTAAGGAACTTTCCTTAAATCCACAGAGAGTGTTTTTTGATAATTTAAGGAACTTTCCTTATTTCTTTAACATAGACCAGTTTAAGGAAAGTTCTTTAAATCCTTAGAATATAAGTTTTGACACTCCATGTCACTTTTATAATGACAGACCAGTTTACGGAACTTTCCTTATTTCTTACACATAAACCAGCGGTTTAAGGAAAGTTCCTTAAACACATAAAATTTGATATTCCACTTAAGAAACATCCCTTATTTTTTTTAATGATAAGGCATTTCAAATCCTTAGGATATAAGTTTGACACTTTATATTCCTTTATAATGACACACATTCCTTATATCTAATGATAGACCACTTTAAGGAAAGTTCCTTAAACCTGATACTTTAAGGAACTGCCATGTTTTTCCAATAATACGCCAGTTTAAGGAAAGCTCCTCAAACCTATATTGTATGAAGAATATGATATTGACACTTTTTGGAACACTTTCAGGAAGTATTATAATAAGCCTGACAATTTGTCCACTTATTAACCCTTTTCCCTGATACGTAGGTTGCAAGAATTGTCTGTATATAATCAATATGATTTGTTTATTAAAAACTCAGTATACATATTTGTGAGGCTCATATCATAGTTGATTAGTTTCAGTTTACAGAAACTGTTGCAACTTCTTAAGCCCAGTATGGCATACATGCTTACCAGTGTCATGTACTAAGACAACAGCACATGGCTTAACTTTGTTCAGTGCTCAATGTGTCCTTTCCTGCCGAGTCCACAACATTGACACAGTGTTGCCAATCCTACTACTTTTATATGAGATCTACATACTTTTCAACCCATTTACTTCATACTTTTAAAAGATTCCAAAAAGCCCAATTTTTCAGTGTTTTTTCAAAAATCATTCAACATGACTCTAAATGTAAGGAAGTGAAATTGGAACTTCTATATGTAAATATGCTTGCACTATACAAAATTAGATCTGTCTTATTTAGCAAGGTACTTTTGCACTTTTTTTCTTGGCTGCTGTTAAAAAGGAGTCTTGGTAGCATGGGATGAATACATCTCTTTCAAGTAACACTTCAGCTTCTGGCAGACAGTCAACGATATATTGTTCATCATCTTTTGTGTTCAAGTGCAGCGATTTTTGCAGATTGGTAGTCTGCACAACCAGTTGTGCTGGATTGCCACGAATGTGCCCCAATGGTTTCCTGCAGTAAGTCAGCTGATTGCTGTCACTGTTTCATCTTGACAAATATACTGCTGCATTGTTGTACTCCACTGGAAAAACTGTATTATTTTGATCCTTTGTTTTCTGCGACTGGAAGAAACGAAAAGTGCAACATGATCAATTCATGCATTTTTATCTTTAATGACCTTTCTAAAATTGTCAAAATGAATTCTCAGCACCACACACTTAAGGTGACACAAACAAAGCTAGGGACTTAGAGGAGTACTGTCTTCAACCCGCTCTCCTGTTTTGGTTTTTATTTTTAGACCCATAAAACTATACAAATTCTTGTTGCTTGGGATCTTTACATTATATATCCACCAAGAAAAAAATTTTAAATCCCTTTTTTGGGCAAAAAATGGACATTTTACAAAAGGGTTCGCTTTGGAGATCTCGTGATTCTCGAAAAATATAGTACTCAAAAACTCGAAAATTTGCAAAATGAAACTTCCTAATCATGTCCAGGTTCGGTTCCTTCACTTTTTCCATAAACGCAATAGGTAAATTGTAATCGATTATTAATTATGATGCTGGTGAAAATGAACACTTCTTCATGTTTAGGGGGCATGAAACTGCCTAAAAAAAAACATTCTGAAACGCAAAAAACCAGTCCTGGGCATGTTTGCAAAGTTTCATTTTATATTTTTCGAGAATCCCGAGAAAAATCTCCAAATCGGACCATTTCATAAAATGTCCATTTTTTGCCCAAAAAATGTTTTTTTTTTTCAAAATTTTTCTTGGTGTATATATAATCTAGAGATCCTAAGCAACAAAAATATATATAGTTTTACGGGTCTAAAAATAAAAACCAAAACAGGAGAGCCGGTTAAAGAAAGCACTCCTTTAAGTGCCTAGCTTTGTTTGTGTCACCTTAACCATGCTGAAGAGTTCGTTTCATTTGAAATTTGATATATTTAGGCTATACAATTGCAGCCATTAAAACAAAACACATTCAAAATCAAACATAGAAAATTTAACGGGCGAATGCCCAAAGGCCCCTTATGTTGATCCCTAGGTGACCTTGAAAATAGTTCAAGGTCACTGAATGTCAAACTCATCAGAGCTTCCCATCAGATACTTCAACAGTGCTTTATCAAAGTAAGGTATTTTCCAATTGATTTAATAATCATGGACCTAAGATCCACGCGTTACCTCAGCTGATTTGTCTATCAGCTGAACGTATGTGCTGGGTCTTCATCTGTCCGGCATCCCCTATTCACATTTGTTTTGGTGGGTCGTTTTCTACCAAGTTTGTTCAAATGGTCATGCTCCAGGGTTTTTTTTGCATTTTTAGCCAAGCTGCGGCGGATTCCTGATGTTTAACAATTTTTTTTAAATTTGGATACTTACCTTTGAATGCACCTTTCCCATTGATTACTATGTAAATGAGTGGACATTCTAATGCTAATTCCCATTTTTAACTTTTCCAGAACAAGCCAGATTCACTTCAAACTCAGTGGCAATGTATCTTGGGTGGGTCCGTGCCAAGCTTGTTTGAATGGTCACCTTCCTGTGATATTTGGATTTTTTAAAATGAATTTTTAAGTTTTTTTAGGGGGCAAATTTTAAAATATCTTCTACAAAACCGCTCACCCAATTGCTTTGCTATCATACAGGAACACTCCTAGGGACTCTTAGTTCTTAATTGTTACCAGATGGCACTGCAATTTTTTTTCTAGTTTTTAATGATTTTTTGTGTGCTTTTGCTTTTTTCGACTTCTACTCCAGAACTGTCACTCAGCTTAAGCTGAAGCCTTGTGGATATGTTCCTTGTGAACGGTTCAAAAAAAGTTGTTCAGTACGTGGCACTGCTGTGGATTTTCAGATTTTTAACCATTTTTTTTCAATTCGGGTACGTATTGGTAAATGCATCAATCCCATTGATTACTATGTAAGTCAATGGGCATTCTAATACTAATTCACAATTTTTACTTCTCTTCTGAACCAGTCAGCCAGAATGACGTCACACTCGGTGGCAGTGTACCATTGGTGGGTCTCTACCAAGTTTGTTCAAATGGTCAAGCTCCAGTGATTTTGGAGTTTTTATGAATGTTTTTGTTCTTTCATTGGGCAAATTTTAAAATATCTTCTCCGAAACCGCTCACCCAATTGCGCTTTTATATCACACAGTAACACCCCAAGGGACTCCTAGTTCTTAATTTGTTCACCAGGAGGTGCTGCAATTTTTTTTCCAATTTTTTAATGATTTTTGTGGGTTTTTTTGCTGTTTTTGACTTATTCTCTAGAACTGTCACTGAGATAAACCCAGAACTTGGTGGATTGTTCCTTGTGAAAGGGTCAAACAAAGTGGTTCACTAAGTGGCCCTGCTATGGATTTCTGATTTTTAATGATTTTTTTTTAACTCGGGTACTTATCAGAAAATGCACTCTTCCTATTGATTACTATGTAAGTCAATGGGCCTTCTAATGCTAGTTCACAATTTAATGAATATTTCTTTAGGCAAATATTGAATGATAAATAAACGATAAATTTATGTCAACCTGTATGGGATTCGAACCCACTACCTTCGGCACACTCGCCTAGCCAAATGTAAAGTCCTACACGCTGACCTCTAGGCCATCGGGGCAACCCCAAAAAGTTTGACCGAGGACCAAGGGTGATGTTTATGTTTAAAAAAATACTTATAAATGCCATATACACTCAGCTAAAGCTTAACACAGGTCTATTCAGGTGCAACCTTGATCTTGTGGGACAAGCTTAGCACAAGCTGTTAACCCAGCCCTCTAGTTTTTTTTTTTTTTTTTTTTTTTTGCCAAATCTTGAAAAAAAATCTTTTTTGAAACTGCCAAGCCATATGCTTTGAAATTGCATTGGGATACATCTGGGGATCCCTAGAGCTTAATTTGTTTAAGAGGTACTGGTGCTGCTGCAGTTTTGTTTTTGTTTTTTTTTGTTGTTGTTGTTTTTTGTTTGTTTTTGTTTGTTAAGGCTTTTGTCTACTTCTTCTGCAGAACTTAGATTGTTTTCAAACATAGGAGTTATGTAGCTTGTGTCAGGGACAAACAAAGTTGTTCACTAAGTAGTTATACTGTGCAGCCCTGATTTTCAACAAATTTTATAATCTGGGTACTTGTTGGCTAATGCATGCATTTTTATTGATCATATTCATAACCATGTTAGTCAACGGGGTTGCATTAGAAATTCACATTTTAGACTTCTTCACCAAAAAGTCCAGCAGATTCACCTGAAACATGGTTAGGGTGTATATTGGGTGGGTTCAAATGGGCATGCTCCATTGAGTTTTAAATTTTTTATAATTTTTTTTGTATATCTTTTTTTTCTCTAGTTTTTTTTCCGCAAAATCCAAAGGGAAAAAAAAGAACTCTCTGAAACTACCCAGCCAATCATGCCAACTGCTTTGAGGTTGTATAGGGGTGCCTCTGGGAACCCCCAGACCATAATTTGCACCAAGCTGGACTTGGCTTATGATTCCCCTGAGCACAGGATCCTCCTGATCCTCTAGTTGACTTCTCTGAAACTGTCAGCCCATTCTCTTAAAATATAGTGAGAATATATCTTGGGAGGGTCTCTATCATGTTTTTTTCAAATGGTCATGCTCCAGTGATTTTTTATTTGTTATGATTTATTTTTCGATTTATTTCTTTAATTTTTTTTTTGTTTGTTTGCTAAATCTTAAACAGTCTTCTCCGAAACTGCTTGCCCAATTGCTTTGATATCACAGAGGAACACAGGAACACTCCTGGGGACTCCTACACTCCTGGGGACTCCTAACATTTAATTTGGTCTTGATGCCTGAATATTTTTTTTTTTTTTTTTTTTTTTTTTTTGGAAAATTCGGGCGCTTCCTGGTTGATGCATGCATTCTATTTAGGTAAGTGAATGGGGATTGCAATGAAAATTTACATTTTTGTCTTCTCTTGAAACTTGGTGGGATATACTTTGGAAGAGTCTCAACCAGATTTGATTAAATGGTCATGGGCCAGTGAATTCTGGATTTTTAATGAATTTTGTTGATTTTTGGCAAAATGTTAAAAAATCTTCTTATTGAAAACCACCCTGGCAACTGCTTCATACTGCATAGGGACACTTCTGGGGACCCTAGACCTTAATTTGTTCAACAGGTGGTGCAGCGATTTTTCTGTTGTTTTTTTTGTTTTGTTTTGTTTTTTGATCTGCAAGGGGATGTGTACGTGTTAGCAACAGTGATCCTTGTCTGAAACAGAGGTGATCGTGACATCATAGTGCACAGGACTGTCACACTCCTCTTGTTAAGATTTCAGCCAATATGTCAAATTTGCTGAGTCAGCGCAAAAAGGAAGGGCGAAAAAAGAACTTGACTGCTGAGACAAAGGAAAGGGAGACAGGGAGATACTTTACTGTAAGGAAATATCCTGGACTATGTCTAGAGTATCTGCTTATACAAACATATTCTTATCTTCAAATTAGTTCTGGCAAATGATGAAGAAAAGAAAACATTACACCAATATTTAACAGTTTGCAATCATCGTCCTTTAAATGTGTCATACAGCAAACCTTTTGTAGACGGAATCAATTTGTGGTTTTGACATACCCAATATACAAAACATGTCAGACTAAACTTTCTTACACTAGCTTGACTCATTCTAAGATTTTGAAATGAAACAGGGCCACAAGTTAAGGTTTTCTTGTTAAGCACCTGTGGGTACTTGAATTTTGTGAATAATGTGTATTGATATCAAATAAATTTAGGATCTCTTTAGTAGGCTTTTAGCCATTGACTGCTCAATGTGATATAAAACTTCTAGCAGCAGCACAGTGATTCATGATGAAATTCAATCTGACCAGAAGCAGTAATGAGAAGATCATTTATGATTTCAGGCACATTTAATTGTTTCCAAACATGTATATCATATTGTGAAAAAGAAACCTCAATTAATGCCAAGCCTAGTTTAAAGAAAAACAAAAGATACACTTTAAGCCTTTGATTTTGTCTTTATCATATAATGTTTGGATAATTATTTCTCACAAGACAACGGCATCTCTTATCATTTCTGATGTAGATGTTCTTTGTGTAGGGTAAAAGTTTGCCTGCATAGCTGCCTCTTAAGCCATGTTTTGTGTGTCTGGTGGCCTCAGTCCACAAGTCAAAGGCCCTAGGTCTGCTCATCAGACAAAATACAAGGCCACTTAAATGCAATTGTAATATGGGGGGAGCAACAAATCTTCCTTCGTTTTATTTATTTATTTATTGTTTTTTATCAAGGGTTGCAGTTGTGTGACTGTGAAATATACAGGTACATGTACAGCTTAGAGCTGATAACATGAGAACCAATCCTAATCAAAGATTTTGAGTAATATGTGGACCTGAAATCAACTAGTTTCAAGAAACAAGAGGCCCATGGGCTTAATGCTCTGCTGGCAGCATGGCTATATTGCATCTGCATCTTCATTTCAAAGTTGAGCGAACCGTTAATGACTGGGCAAGTAGCCGTGGATGGTGGGAGGGAAGTTCCACAATTTTTGATGCGCTGTGCATATTATCAGGGACTGATGAAAAGAACACAAGTATCCTGTTTATATACTCTGTGTAGCTACCGTGGTTTCTATGTAAAAGCACGTGCATGTGTTTACGCAGGACAGTAGCCCCACATCCATATCTTTGTTGATATGACGTGATCTCTTTTTGAAGTGGCCTGGCTTTCCTAATAAAGAAAGCCTTTTTCATTTCAAAGTTGTGAGTCCTCAAGTGGCTTCTGAACATAAAAAGCTTATGTACATTTAGTGTATAAACTGTCCACCAGATGGCACTTTCCTCCACACGTACACATAACTTATTTGTGCAATTCTTGTGATGGACTCTGTTGCATTTGCCAATACAACAATCAGTGAGTCCTTCATTTAATGTCCTCAGTGACCTTGGGACAGAAGATCAAGGTCACCCAGATTATTGTATTTGTGTCTTTTTGTCCAAAACCACTTCCTAGTAGTCCTTACCGTATTCCGCAGTCCGAACTCTTTACTCTCCATAAGCTATTTATAAGCAGATTATGTAATACAAGAGGCCCATAGGCCTGGTTCTGGCCTGACATTGCCATTGATGTCCAAACTAGGCCCTGCAATTACAAAATCACCTCTTTTAACTTTACAGGCATGGTGACCTCACAAAAATATGTCAAGGTCACTCGATCATATTATAACAATCTAGCATTGGACACGGTCTATACATCCTATAAATTTGGCAATTCTAATACAATTATTTTCCCACATGTAAAATTTTATATCTTAAAACACATTTTTGCTCATAATTTCAGTCAAATTATAGGTGGCGCCACTAGTGTTATTAGCAGCTGAGACTTTGACCTCCTCCACAATCCCACCAAATTCCGTGAAAATCCACCAAAATTTAAAGAGGCTAGAGTGTTCATAAGGTTTTCTCATTTTGACCCCTATATTGCATAATATTGTGGGTGGCACCACCAATATTGAAAGTAACCTACATTCATACACCCTTTTATTCCTGAAAGTTATATTGGGTTGACTTGAAAACTGTGGACAATATCACAGTCACAAGATGTTCACATTTTGACCTGAATATTACATAATACTATAGGTGGTGTTACCAACATTGATGTCGACGAAGATTTTCATACACCTCATAACTTCTAAATGTTATATGGGCCTAACTGATAAATTGTGGGGTGCAGAGCATTCACCAGATGACCCCTAGATTTAAACTGGCCATTTGATCTTGACCTTCAACTTGGATTAAAAAAATTTTTGATATTCAAAATATGGGCCCCACATGTAGCTTTCTGTATATGGTCTGTTTGTTCAAATCAGGTAATAACTTTTCCAGTTATTGAAGAATGACAATAAATTTGGATAAGCGCCAAACTCCATAATAACCGGGTCATGGTGACAAAAAAAATAGGTCAGCAAGTAGAGTTTTAAATGCAATGTAAGCAAGTGCAATTTTGATGTGCACGCTCAATTCTCTTTGCCACTGATGTCCAAGCTACACCCTGTCATTACAAAATCACCTTTTTCAACTTTACAGACATGGTGGCCTCACAAAAATAGGTCAAGATCACTCATATCATAAAACATTCTAGCATTGGACAAGGTCTCTATTTCCTAGAAATTTGGCAAGTCTATTCCAATTATTTTTTCAAATATGGAATTTTAGATCTTAAAACACATTTTGGCTCGTAATTTCAGTCAAATTATAGGTGGCACCACCAGTATCATTAGTAACTTAGACTTTGACCTCCCCCACAACCCCATCAAATTTGGTGAAGATCCACCACAAATTAAAGAGGCTAGAGTGTTCACAAGATTTTCATATTTTGACCCCTATATTACATAATATTGATAGGAATTTAGATTTTCATACACCCTATAAGTCCTGCAAGTTATATTGGGCTAACATAATTTTTTTTTTAAGTTATCGCGCGCACAACCTTAAAGTTTATGGACAGACATGAGTGATGCTCCGAGCTCTGCGACCTTGTGGTTAAAAAAATCAGGCTGTCTAGCTGGAGCATTGTAGCAAAATTTTGCGCCTTAAAATTGCTACAGATTTTCTCAAAAATAAGTGTTTCCTATGTAAAGAAGTGGAAAAAATGCTACAAGTCAAGAAAATTTTGCTACAGAGATTTTCAGCTGGACAGCGCCGAAAATGTTCATAGCTGACTCTTGAGCCATTTTGGCATGTGTCCTCAGTTTTTAGTGTCCTCAGTCCACAGGTCAAAGGCCCTAGGTGTGCTCAGCAGGCAAAATACAAGGATCCAGTGAAGTGAAAAAAAAAATGTCAGTGGATGTATGTTTCTACAGTCTAAAATATATGGGTCCAAGAGCCATGTTCCCTGCTTCACTCCGTAATCTTACTGGGGTACTTTTATTCCTCCTATCATAATTGGTTGCATGTGTGTCAGGGGTTGGGATTGTCTCATATTGCCACATTCCTTTCTCCCACATTCATCAGTCATTTTCAGATATGTGACCACCTACATGTAACATACACCAGTGCAGTCAGGGAGTGTCCTGGTTGGCAGCATGATGGGGGCAGGTTCAACCATTGACTGTGTATGAATATGGTGAGGTTGTCTGCAAATCAGGCCTTCCCCCTTCCCCCTTCCCCCCACCCCCACCCGAGGGAAAAACATCAGGGGAAGGAAAAAACAATCTGATCAGCAGGCAAATGGTGAGGAAGTGTGTGCAGGAAAACCTAGATAGATCAAAAGTTCAGTACCAGTTTTTGTCTAGGAAAGGATCCTTTGTTATCATTTAGTTTTTGATGAACAACAAACAATGTTTTGGCTTAGCAGGCAATTTAATCAGTGCCTATATGAATACAAAATCAAGCAAAAGGGGGGGGGGATGCAGATTGTCAAGCCTTGAGAGCTTTTCTGCTATTTTATTATTTTGGCTGTGCCTGTAAATTAGGAGCAAGATCAGAAACATTAACACAGTCCTGGCCACACTGAAAAATTGTACCACTTTTATACACTGTTCACCCAATTCTCTTCAAAATTTTCAGATCTGCAGCAGCAGTTACAGTTGAAAAAAAGGTTGTGATTCACAAACTGATCAAGTTGCAGAGCTGCCTGACCACAAAGTAGCCTGTTGTGTTACTGCATCTTGTCTCCCCAACAATAACAGTTACATCCTGTACAAAATGACCTCCCTCCCATTAGGAGATTTGTGCTGTGTTTCTAACATATCAGATTTCTTTGATCAAATGACTGGGTTTCTTTGGAACAGTTATCAAAACACAAGAAGAGATACAGTTTCATCACACAGTTATTAGTCAATTGAAGAAAAAAACACACAGAGAGAGAGAGAGAGAGAGAGAGAGCGAGAGAGAGAGAGAGAGAGAGAGAGAGAGAGAGAGAGAGAGAGAGAGAGAGAGAGAGAGAGAATGACATACAACCCAGTGCCGCAAGTGAGGCCTGATTTACAAAGAAATAAGGAAATTGAACAATGTTAACTGCATTCACATTTGTTTGTTTTTTCATTTTGTGTCTTAGAGCTATGTTTTGTGTGAGACTATGTATCATACCACACACATTTCAATGTGCAGAAAAACAGTGTACATGTACTCTGGGTCCTGTTATTATTACCCCTACCTGCATGCATGCATGCATGCATGATGTACACTATGAGAGCAGGATAACATATCACATGAAGGCAGGTGGTCTCTCATGACAGGTTCTACTGTATTACACAGTCTTGGGGACACTGATGAGGCACCTGTCATGAAAGACCACCCTGATGAGAGACCACCTGCCTTTTAAGACCACTTTTTGATACACTTTCTTTAGTACTTTTCTTGTTATTTCGGACATGGATCAACACTTGCACATTCCATTTATAACAATCAATGAAATAAGTAAAACAGACATACCTGCATATATGCATCCATCCCATTTGTCCAAGAGTGATGTTTGTAATTTTCCCCTTGACCGGATGACCATTTTGAATCAGAAATAAAAGACTCCAACACTTTCAATTGACCAGGTATCAGTGCATATCTGTTTCTTTGAAGATCTCTCCATGTCACATGAGTTAAAGTATGCTGACCCAAGACTCCTTAAGAGTTGGATAATGGTCCTACTTGCAGGGCATGTGCACCAAATTTGCCACTGTTCACAAGTTTTATGTCTCTGTGTGACTGCCATGAAACCTGATCCTGTAGCTGTGGGTCATACTTAACTAGGGGCTTGGTTCACTGCTGCACTGCAGCCAATCTGCTGCATTTTCTCCATGGAGTAGTCTGTGTTACACACACCAGCTGATGGTTTGAATTCTTATAGCCCAGTACACATGTAGGTAAAAACATGAATTAGCTAACTGGAAGTTTTGGTTTGTTTGTTTTCCCATCTCGGAGCTCAGAGTTCAGTGTTTTTGATCAGGTCTTTTCAATACAAGCATCATGTTGTGATCATCATAAAAGTGTACTGCATGATGGTGGCCTCCGTGAATGATGCACGAAACAAGAATGGAAGATGTACCACTGCACCATCAGGATATACAAACTAGTTGGATATGTATTGGCTCCTTGGGAACTAAAGCTTTGAAGGTATGACACTTTTTCTTTCACAATAGTTGAGCTATGAAATTAATGTGGAAAAATAGGTGCCGAAAATATAAATGGTAACTCTTAGTTCTTTTTAATGCACATCATAAAAAGTATGCCAGATTCATTTATCATCATGGAAACCTATTTTTGGCTTACATTTAGACTTTTTTTTTAGGAAATGTGTTTTTCCTTTGAAGTTTAACTCATTCAATACCAGTCTCCAGTTTTTCCGCATATATTTACCTACATTTTAAATAACACTGCATATTTGTATTCTTCATAGACAGAGCTTTCATTCTAATCTTCAGTCGATCAGTGGCTGCAGCATGACTTACATACAAGCAGTGCAAAAAACACTGACCACGGCCTTTACCACTGTAGTATGCAGTGAGTTAAAACCTAATTAGTAGCTTTTCACATTTTAGCTGGCAATTGGGGCATGATGATGATGATGATGATGATGATGATGATGATGATGATGATGATGATGATGATGATGATGATGATGATTTTATTTTGCAAGGATTTGAACTTTATTTACTTTGTAATTGTGATCACTAAATTTTATTTTTGTATGCATTCAATTTATTCTTTCTTCCAGATACAGTCAACATGGAAAAAGTGACATAAAGCCCAGGTATTTCAACAGAAGATACTTGTACTGCGCAAAGCTCAGCAGGTAAGACAGAATTCTTTTAGCAATTGTGTTCTGTTCACTGTGTAACTTGCTCTTTCTTGGTATGTGCATTTGCCACATTTGATGAATATGTCTACTCTCAATTAGTGCACATGTTACATTGTAGAAGCATGCAGGTGCAAGTAACCACAAAGAAAAGAAAAAAAACCACATCTTTTTGTACATGTGACAATGAGACACTAAGTACTCTTGGAGATTTGGACACATCACTTCCTGGCACATCTTTTTGTACATGTGACAATGAGGCACTAAGTACTCTTGGAGATCTGAACACATCATTCCTGGCACTTCATCTACAAAGCCACTGGATTTGGGAGAATCACTTTGTGAAGAAGGGATTGTGAGACGTACACCATCAAAAACACACACACACACTCTGTGTACAATGTACAATGTATATGACCCTCCATCAGACCAGTTGATTATTCAAGATAGTGTCAGTGATATAGACCCACTTTTGTCCCCAGTGTCAGAGACACAAATTGTATATTACAGTGAAGAAAAGGCTGGAGATGATGTGAATGAGACCAATTCTGACCATGATATGCCAGAAGAGCTTGAAACTGTAAAATGCTGAACAAAATCATCTAGATCCAGAAAAAAAGCTCAGCAGGTAAGACAGAATTCTTTTAGCAATTGTGTTCTGTTCACTGTGTAACTTGCTCTTTCTTGGTATGTGCATTTGCCACATTTGATGAATATGTCTACTCTCAATTAGTGCACATGTTACATTGTAGAAGCATGCAGGTTTTATTTTTGATGACTTAATGTGTAGTGACTGGTCAGTTTTTTTTGTTTTTTTTGGGGGGGGGGGGCTAAAAATAACTTAACACTGGGCAGGAGTGCCAACCCTTGGAGGCCCTGAATTTTCAAATAAGAAAAAGGGGTTACTGATAAAAGAAAAAAAAAAGAAAGAAAAAGACAGTAGGTTTTATGCTCATATTATGAAACCTCACATGATACTTCAACAGGAAGGATTGCAGGTGTTCAATGAAATAAATGATAGGTATACATTTGTGTTCCAAACAAGCGGTTTCTCCATCCCATTATTTGTTTGAGTGGATTGACACACTGTGACACATATTTAGTATCTCATGGGTAAGGGGGCAGGGGGCAAGGGCGGTTACTAACAGTACCACAGAAGAGGTACTTAGTGTGAAGCAAAATATACCATTTGGTACAGACCCCCTGTTTGGTTAAAAATAAAGACAGGAAGAAACCATGTGGAGATACCAAAATACAATGATACAAAGTACACAGTGATGTACTGACATAAGCTAGCTATAAGGGAAGAAGGCATGCAACATACATATACTTGTATTTGGAGTCAGAACACAAATACATTTGTTACAAGACATACTAATTCATATGTTTTATAATAATGAGTATCATACTCATTACAGAAGATGCTGACTAGTTTAGGGTGAAAGTGTTCCAATGCTTTCTTATGAGTTTATTCAAAATGGACATACATGTACAGTGGTCCCTATCTTGAGAGACTGCCCCTAGGGCAGGTGTAAATGTGCTCTCTCAAAACAGGTGGTCTTTCATTAGAGGTGCAGTAACAGGGAAAAGTAAGAACAGTGTTCTGAGACAGTGGTCTTAAAAAGATATGTGGTCTCTCATTGGAGGGGTCTCTCAAGACAGGTACCACTGTACATGTTAAATAGAGAAAAGCAGAAAAATGCAATGAGTTGGCGTTACAGTCTAATTTTTTAAATTAATTGAGTTTTTTAACTTCGATCAATTGGCTTGATGACTATGGCTACAGTAACTGTAATGCTTGCATAAGCATACATGCACTCCATGAAACCTGCCTGTTGCAAATATATAATTATGTAGTCACCAAATTTCCATTCTCTTTCTTTCTTTCTTTCTTTCTTTCTTTCTTTCTTTCTTTCTTTCTTTCTTTCTTTTGTTGAGTTAGGAAATATGGGTTTTGAAGAAAATAGATCATACAAATTAACACTTCAACACAAAATATTGGTACATGTATCATGTTCAAAGGTAACATATCAGTAATGGTGACCAGTTCAACAATCCATAGTGTATGTTTGTGATACCCTGAGTTAGTTCACTTGAGTACTGTAGCTAAGCACTCCCTGACAACTTGTTGTTATTAACAACAAAACCACATCCTGACTTGATGGTCATGCTAACAGATATATATGAGAAACTGCATGGTACAGCAAGGGCATGAACACTTGTTATGCACTATGTAAACAAACCAGTCAGCATCAGGTGGCAAAATCTCCAGGCAAGTCATGGTTGAAAATATCCAACTGCTTGAAGTTGCCACATCAAATATCTTCAAAAAAAGAACAATAACAAAAACAAAAAAACAACCCCCCCCCCAAAAAAAAAAAAAATATCATGCCATGATAGTCTGTGCAGTCATGGAGATACACACTGTATAAGCACACACTTACACACACATTCATATCTACCCATTAACAGACATGTATGTGTCCATACAACATTGTACAATGTATGTTCAAAATTGAATGAGCCAAATCAAAATTTGTGGAAAATCACGATGATCTTTTGTGCAATGTTATGTTAGCATTAATATTGCCACTTAAGCTCATACACTGCATCATGAAATTGTAACAGAATCTCCCATTATTTTGTGAATTCAGGCCAACAATTTGTGAAAGTCATTAATTGCTAACAATGATGAGATCAGTGAGAAAATTAAAAATGAATATTCTCAAGCCAGTTCACAGATTGTATACACTTAAAATACAATGTGCACAATAAGTGCAAATTAATTCTTCATTTTCTCACATTTTAAAGTTTCAGAGGAGTATTAAACATTTATGTGTAATAGGTTGCATGTATTGGCCTTCAAAAATAATAAAAAGACATTTTTCTGCCACACATACACCCTTCACCAGAATGTAACTGCATAGACATGATATGAAAGCTAATTGATATACATGTATGACTGACTAGACTGTGATGCAGGCACTTTAGCTAATTGCATAATCCTTAAAAGTAAAAAATTCCTGTCAACCAAGGCTGGCCCTGACTGGACAACCATCTGACCATCAACATGATGAATGGACCACAAGTGTGAAGCTCCATGCAGCTACTGCAGCTGTAGAATGTTGTCATGCATTTTTAATTTTGTGCAAATTTACTTTTTCTTAGATGGAATTTCACCTTTTAGACTTCTTCACCAACGCTATCAACCAGATACACTTGAAACTTGGTGGGAGTGTGAGTTGGCTGGGTCTCTACCAGCTGTATTAAAATAGTTAGCTCTGGGGATTTTTATGAATTTTCGGGCAACATCCTAAAAAATCGTTTTCTCTGAAACTACTTTGCCAATTCGTTTCAAATTGTATAGGGGTGTTTCTGCCCCCCCCCCCCCACACACACACATTAATTTGTACCATGCAAGACTTTGCTATATGACTCACCTGAGTGCAGGATCAGTCTTGATCCTCTAGGTTATGTTTACTAATTAACTTTGGCATATTTTAATTTTGTATCACAAGCTAGCACAAGTTAGAACTAGAGTGTATCTGCAACAGTTCAATATCATCAGATCATACAATTTTGGGAAAAAAACTAATGGAATATTTAAAACTCTAATGTTATATATGTTTTAATTTTAGGTCATCGTGGTTCACAAGAAAAGAAGGGCAGAATCCACCATGACAGCAGGATCATCTAAGCCACACGCCAGATGGACAATGAGAAAACTGCTGAGCAGCTGTGACAACTACAATTTTAGCTATGCTGACTTTTCAGTCAAATGAGCTAATACAAGATGGCCTATTGCCATTGGGTCATATATGATGTTAGTCAGACATGGAGTAGGCCTAAAATTTATTCATGACATATGGTAAAACTGTGTCACTACATGTGTAGGTCATGTTAAGGTCACAATGATATATCCATAAAATATTCATCTCTGAGTTTCAATTTCCATGAGAGCTTATATTTATTTTCTTACATATACACATATATCAAGAGACAGAAACATTAGATCTTTGATGTAAGAATATACGAGATATATTCCAGATTCAGGGTAAAAAAGGTTATCATTCCAGAAACTAAATTTTCATTTTGGAAAGTGTTAAATTGGTCGAAAAGTATGTAGATCTCATATAAAAGTAGTAGGATTGGCAACACTGTGTCAATGTTGTGGACTCGGCAGGAAAGGACACATTGAGCACTGAACAAAGTTAAGCCATGTGCTGTTGTCTTAGTACATGACACTGGTAAGCATGTATGCCATACTGGGCTTAAGAAGTTGCAACAGTTTCTGTAAACTGAAACTAATAAACTATGATATGAGCCTCACAAATATGTATACTGAGTTTTTAATAAACAAATCATATTGATTATATACAGACAATTCTTGCAACCTACGTATCAGGGAAAAGGGTTAATAAGTGGACAAATTGTCAGGCTTATTATAATACTTCCTGAAAGTGTTCCAAAAAGTGTCAATATCATATTCTTCATACAATATAGGTTTGAGGAGCTTTCCTTAAACTGGCATATTATTGGAAAAAACATGGCAGTTCCTTAAAGTATCAGGTTTAAGGAACTTTCCTTAAAGTGGTCTATCATTAGATATAAGGAATGTGTGTCATTATAAAGGAATATAAAGTGTCAAACTTATATCCTAAGGATTTGAAATGCCTTATCATTAAAAAAAAAATAAGGGTGGTTTCTTAAGTGGAATATCAAATTTTGTGTGTTTAAGGAACTTTCCTTAAACCGCTGGTTTATGTGGAAAAAATAAGGAAAGTTCCGTAAACTGGTCTGTCATTATAAAAGTGACATGGAGTGTCAAAACTTATATTCTAAGGATTTAAAGAACTTTCCTTAAACTGGTCTATGTTAAAGAAATAAGGAAAGTTCCTTAAATTATCAAAAAACACTCTCTGTGGATTTAAGGAAAGTTCCTTAAATTATCAAAAAACACTTTCTGTGGATTTAAGGAACTTTCCTTAAATTGGTCTTTCATTATAAAAGGAAAGATACAAGAAGTGGCCAAAAATCACATTCTGGACGTTTAAGGAACTTTCCTTAAACTGATTTCATATCATAGAAATAAGGAACGTTCCTTAAAGTGGCAAAATCAAGTTCTGTGTTGTTAAGGAACTTTCCTTAAACTGGTGTATGTTAAAGAAATAAGGAAAGTTCCTTAAATTATCAAAAAACACTTTCTGTGGATTTAAGGAACTTTCCTTAAATTGGTCCTTCATTATAAAAGGAAATATACATGAACTGGCCAAAAATCACATTCTGGACATTTAACGAACTTTCCTTAAACTGATTTCATATCAAAGAAATAAGGAATGTTCCTTAAAGTGGCAAAATCAAGTTCTGTGTTGTTAAGGAACTTTCCTTAAACTGGTGTATGTTAAAGAAATAAGGAAAGTTCCTTAAATTATCAAAAAACACTTTCTGTGGATTTAAGGAACTTTCCTTAAATTGGTCCTTCATTATAAAAGGAAATATACATGAACTGGCCAAAAATCACATTCTGGACATTTAAGGAACTTTCCTTAAACTGATTTCATATCAAAGAAATAAGGAATGTTCCTTAAAGTGGCAAAATCAAGTTCTGTGTTGTTAAGGAACTTTCCTTAAACTGGACTAAGTTAAAGAAATAAGGAAAGTTCCTTAAATTATCAAAATTGCATTCTATGGATTTAAGGAACTTTCCTTAAACTAGTCTCACATTCAAAATATGAGGAAAGTCCAAATCATGTGTAGATTTAAGGAATTTTCCTTAAAACTGGTCCATGTTAAAAGAGAGTAAGGAAAGTTCCTTAAAGTGTCGAAATCACATTTTTGCAGATTTAAGGAACTTTCCTTAAACAAGTCCATCATTCAAAGAAGAAGAAAAGTTTGTTAAAGTGTCAAAATAACATTCTATAGATTTAAGGAACTTTCCTTAAAGTGGTCTGGCCTGTACATAAAACTTGAAGCCAGATTAAGGAAAATTCCTGAAAGTTTATGAAATTGCAGATAGGGTGAAAAATATTTATAGTTTATATCCATGAAAAATGGCCTAGCTTTTAAGGAACTTTCCTTAGATCAGAAGTGTTTTTCTGCACTTATAGTCATCAAATTCAGCAATTTATAACATGCAAAAATTGAAAAATATATACATTCAAAATGCAAAATTCAGGGTAAAAAAAGGTAATGATCCTGGAAATTACCTTTTTATTTTGGAAAGTGTTATATATGGACAATATATATGGTCATGTTGGGACGGGCTGACAGGTGTGATTTCAAATTTTATTTTTCCTTTTCGATTTTTATTTTCTTTGCTTATTAATTTTTTCTCCCTGCTGTGTTAATGACAATACATTTATCAAATGTTTTCTTGTGTTGTTCTGTCTTTTGTGACATCTTGTTACATGTATATTATGAATGACAGACACGATTACTGCAAAGGAACTGACTTTAAGTCACTCAAACATTATGTCTTTAAGTGAATATTTTAGATGTCTCTGTGTAGTTATGATGTGTCAGTGTACAAGCATTTACAGCAGATTATATACCAACATATAAACCCCCTCCCCCAATGTGTCACTCCTGCCTGCTTGTCAGACCATCAACTATGACCTTGTGCCCCCGTCAAAATCTGGCTTGAGTCTGTTCATGAAATCTCTTTATTATTTAAATATTTAAATGTTACATCATAAGTCAGTACAAACAGCAAAACAAACCTCAGACTGTCATATATGTGTACACCAAACTCCATATCAGTGACAGTTTTTTAGAGGTGCATTAAATCCTTGTTCAGTCTCATGGCAGTAGATCTCAGTAGATTAATTCCTTGTCTGATCTCATGACAAATTATCCTAGTGCATTATTCCTTGGCCAATCACCCAACAGTTTATTTACGTGCATTAATCCCTTGACCAGTCTCATACCAGTGTATCCAAGCAGAGTAATTCCTTGTCTGATCTCATGACAGATTACATGTATCTCAGTACAGTAGTCCCTCCTTTGAAAGACCACTCCTTTGGGAGACCACCTTCTTTGAGAGACCACAGTTGTCAGGTCTTTCTGTAGTACTTTCCATGTTATTTATACCTCCTTTGAGAGACCACCTGCTTTATGTGACCGCCTTTTGGGTGGCACTAGGGGCGGTCTCTCAAAGGAGGGACTACTGTACATCAATACCTTGTCCAATCATATGACACCAGATTTTAATTCATAAATTCCTTGTAAAGTCTTATGACAGTTTATCGCAGCAGATATTTCCTTGTTTGATCTCATAACAGTAAAATCCTAGTACATTACTTTTTTCCAATGACAGGACAGTTTGTTTCAGTATGTACATTAATTCTTTGTTCAGCCTCACGACAGTTGATCTTAGTACACTTATTCTCAGTCCAACCTCATGAAATTTGATCTAAATACATTAATTCCTTGTCCAGCCACACGTCAGTTGATCGCAGTACACTACTCCAATGCATGTCCAAACTGGGCTCCAAATACAGGTGAAAAAACATGAGGAGTTGAGCACATGGAGGCCTCAGAAATTTGGACTGTGGAGTAAGGTTCGCTTGTCAAGGAAGACCACAGGATACAGTGGCGCCTCCTGGGAACAACCACTACCAGTTTGGATTTAAATGTTGTCAATCATCACAGCCAACTGAGGGACATGCACTGTACAGTGGTCTCTGTCTTGAGAGACCACTCTAAAGAGAGACCACCTGTCTGAAAAGACCACCTTTTCTGGGTAATTTGCGAAGTAATTTCATTCTGTTCATATCTCTCATGTAAAACCCCCGGCCTTGACAGCCTAAAATTTGGTCATTCCTAGGGGTGGTCTTTCAAGACAGATTTCACTGTTCCACCAGAGGGCAGCACTGGTACGGGGGGGGGGGAGAGGGGGGCTAATAAATGTGGTTTCTCAAGCCCAGTGGTGTCTTAATTTAAGTGCCCAATAGAATCTTTTCTTACCTTCCAGGTGTCAACCACACTGATATCTGCATATATCATACTGCCATCTTTGTTTTTAGGAAATGGGCCACTGCCTCCCTGAAAAAGACAGACATTTGATCTCAAAACATTAAATCTTCATCCCTTAAACCTGCCAAAACTGGCTGATGGTCAAACATTGGACACTACTTTTGGAAAAGTAGTGTCCATGTCATAAATACCACAAAATGTCCCTGTCACATGTGAGACTCTATGAGGTAGATGTCACATCTTCACTCGTAAAGGTAAATTTCATTTCACATGGTGAATATGCTATTGCATAAAAAGATTTCATGGCAGGTAAAGGTGTGTGTTTTCCTCAATCCTATCAACAGTAAGAACGTATCAAGAATAGATACATAGGGCATCTCTGATGAGTGCCGTGTCTCGATCACCCATGTGACAATCCAGATCTTTCAGAGCATACATGATGAAGCATGCGTCTGCCATTGAAGGTATGTTTGCTGCTTTTGTAGCTAAAAAGTCTGCATGTGATCTAATGAATGCTTTATATCTTAATTTTATTGATGCAAACAAACACAACTGACACAAGCAAATGAAGATACATTTTCCACAAAATATTTAAATTTACTTGGCTGCCATGAACGTGCAGCATTCTGAACAACCGAGGAATTTTGCCACAGAAACGTAACTTGCGTGTCTACAGACAGACCTACCCCCCTGCAGTCATTTTTCTTACCTGGAATGCCAGTGGCCAGTGGATCAGATACAGGTCTAAGAAGTCCAGCTTCAGGTTATTAAGCTGTTTTATAAGGATTGGTTTGACATCTGGTGGGGCATGAAATGTGTTCCAGAGCTGCAAAGTACACAGAACAAACCTTTAACCCTTGCTCCCTTGAACTGACACTGAGTCAACAGCTTTCCTTAGCATGGGTTGGGCACTAAGTGCCCAACCCATGCTAAGGAAAGCTGTTGACCTGGGACATGTGATCTGGATAGGATAAACAATTTACAGTCAAATTGTTTTTCATTACAGTTGAAAATAGTTGAAAACACTGAAGCAGACCACACTTGACCACCAGCTGGTTTAGGCTGGTTTAAGAAGGAAAGGATTAAAAAATGTTCACAGTTTCAAACAAACAGAGTAAACACAATAAGTCCATTAGCACTATATAACTACTTGATTCACCATAATGGAAAACCATAAGAGGCAAAAACTGATACTTTTTTTTCAAACTCACCCAAGAATAGATCAAAATTTGGGTTCAAAATTCTGTGACTTTTAGTCTTTTCTGTGTCCATTTAAAATCAAAACCAGGTGTATGTGATCAGCCCATGCTCACACCTAGCTGATCTACATGTACATGTAGATACAGTCCTCCCTTTTTATGACACCCCTCATTACAACGCCGTTTTTGATATAACATGGTGGGTACCATGGTTCCCACTGAAACAGTTTTCCCATTACTTCTATGTCAAAAGCTCATTATAAGGCAGTTTCCCTTTAATATGGACTTACACTGTATTAATGGAAAATGTAAGATTTTTTTGTGAACACATACAATTTTGACCAAAATTTTGGGCGGCAAAATGTAGAATTTTGAGCTTGTAAATTTTGGAAAAGTGTGCATACACATACATTATCAGGATCAAGGAGTATAGGGAGCTTGCCCACTCACCCCCACCCCCCACCCCACCCCCTCCACAAGTGCCAAACAACAAATGATAAGTACCTTAGTTGTGATGAACAAATCTTGCCGCTGGACTGTTCCATCATCTATTTTTGCCTGGATGGCCTCTCCTACTTCAGTCTCGTTGTTATAAGCATAGGCACAGTCTACGTGTCGGTACCCCACATCAATGGCATGCTTAACTGCATTGGTGACCTGTCCTGGCTTAGACTAATAAGACAGAAAAGTTTCCTTGAAAATGTCTGCTAAAATTTGGTGTTTCTTGCAGATGTCTCTGGGCAAGTCAATGCTTGAGGTAATCGTACCTGTCCCAACTTTGACCCCAGCCTAATATGACTGCCTATATTTCACTGATAATCATACACATTTTGCAAAGCAACATATCAACCTTCCATAATGCAGATTTCAACAATCCTACAGTAATTTTAAAGCAAATCCCATAACTTAAGGCACTGACAGTTTATTTCTAAATTGGTTGTTATATTTTCCACTGCAGACAGAACAGACCCTAATGAAGTGCTTCTAGCTTTGGTGATTAGGTTACATATGCATGTACACACTGCTTTAAAATAAATTCCATCATTCTTCTTGTTTTGGTAACATTTTGCTTTTGACAGCAGAAACTCATCAATTTGCAAGGGTTGGTCACACACATAAAGTATGTATACTGCACTCATTGCGATTGTGCAGTCCATGAACACAAGGCCCTTAGACTGTAATGTTGGCTGGGACACCCAAGCATGATCAATATATCTTATAGTCTTGATTCATTGTCCCATAGTATGGCTGGTGGACATCTCTCTCATCCAAAGGAGGCACCTGAAAATTTGTGTTCACAATTAGTCACTCAAAAGCAGGAACTTCAAAACTTTGTTCAAGAACCATGCATTTTATCCCACAAATCATGCATTATTCAAGCTTCAGTAGCAAATACACAGTATAATGTGTATCATACATCAATTAACTATCATTCACTCTAGCTTGTCAATTCACTTTCATCATGTTCATATGAATCTTGTATTTCAGAAAGGAATATTAATTAAAGACGGACTATACTGCATGACAAACATTTATAATTACGAAACTTTAATTTCACACAACCTTTATATAGCCAGGGTGCCAGCCAGAAATTGAAATCTGGGTGTCCACTTCTTGCTCTTTCCATAATCATACAAATTATGGTTTCTGAAGGTCTAAATCTAAAACTAGGTGTTCAAAAAGACAGGTGGACACCCCTCTGACAACCACTATACAGTGAAACCTCTCTAACCAAACACATCCGTATACCGAACACCTCTCTATACTGAACACCATTTCTCGGTTCCAAATACATACTTTCAATGCTGTCAAACCTCCCTATACCGAACAGCTCACTATACTGAACACTTTTTTCCGGTCCCAAGGGTGTTCGGTATAGGGAGGTTTCACTGTACTTATAGCTATAATACACTACAACACTGCCATAATATTTTGGTATCCTACAGATCAAACCAGTGTGATCCAAAGGGATCAGTTTGAGTGAAAAAAGAGTAAATTGGGGTGTTATGTACAATTACTGAAGAGGTCGACATTGGTCCCTTTCCATATCCTGTTCACCTGCATTCATATTTTATATGTTATACCATGCAATTACATGTAGCAGGAGAGAGTAGCAGCCAGTGGCAGAAAGCATTAGTGGGCAGAAGAAAACAGCTCACAGTGGCAAAAGGGTCCCTCCACTGGCTAATTAAAGCAGTCTGCCACTCAGCAAGGCTTACCACTGCTGTACTGCCACTGTCTGCCACCAAGCTCCAAAGGTGTCAATTGGGTTTCAGCGGCAGCCAGTGTTAGAGACCGTCAATCAGCAGCAGTGCCACTGGCTAATGCTGTGTGCCACTGGCTAATGCTGTGTGCCACTGGCTAATGCCCACTGCCACCCAAATGCAGAATCTGCCACTGAGCTTTTTACCAGTGAGGTAGCACTGCAATTGTTGTCTACCTTTCATGAATTTACGTGTGTTAAGGCTATGTTTAACTTCTTCCACATTTTGCTTTTCGAAAATATTAGATTGACTGATGGATACTTAAATGGTTGCTTACCTTTTTCTTCATTCAATTATTCTTTACATTTATAAACTTTGTTCTTTGCTTTTACTTTTCCTGCCATTGGTACTTTTCATTCTCCTTTTTGTCTTTTCCATCCGGAAGTCTGATTTTTTAGGGCTGAATTTATTGTAATGGAACCTTACCCAGAGATACATGGTGATATGAATATTATAATGACGCTTTTGTGACTGGTTGGAGCACAGACTTTTACTTACTGTGCAGGTTGACAATGGATATGTCTCACAACAGATCCAGAGGAGATGGTCTCAGACGTAAGAGATCAATTGCTTATGCTGCTATGGACTATACCTAGGGAGATGATAAGGACATTTTGGTTTCTCCGGGCCAGCATTAGGATGAGGCCAGTGACGAGGTAGAAGGGTTCCTTGCCCAGTGTGACTGGTTTGCCAATGACCTGGAGGCTGCTCTCTTGTGTGTGTCAATGGGTGGTGGAGCCCTCTTTTCCAGAACAGCTCAACATAGTTCTTTAACATTTTATTAAAAAAGAAGGTGGCTTTAGATGGTGCAAATTTGTGAAAATGACAGATATATATGCTACTAGGAAGTGGTTCTGGACAAAGAGACACAAATACAGTGCTAATAAATATTTTTCATACAGTTACGGGACATCAAACTTGTGGACCATGCATCAGCTATCAATGCACATGAATGTAGCAATACAGTGCATGCATTGTGATGCAGTAAACTCTTTTTTGACACACCACTCTGCTGAGACCACCTGCCTTTTAAGACCACATTCACCACATTCTTTTCCATTTTATTTTACCTCCAATGAAAGATCGCCTGCTTTATGGGACTATTTTTAGACTTACCTTAGGGATGGTCTCTCAAAAGAGGAACTTTTGTATGGTAATAACCATTGTATGAAATGCTTTACAAGGTTGCTCCCTAGGTGGACCTCCACCAAGTTTACAAATGAGGTGGAGCAAAAATATTTGTATTCTTTTATGATTTGGGAAATTTATTTGCTGAAAAATTATTCAATAATTTCTATGATTTGTGTTACAAATTATTGGTACTTCAGCGCTATCTGAAATACAAATTTTCTATGCTAAGATGGCCTCAGACAGCATATGTTTGCAACTAAAATGGAAAAAAAACTTAAGAGGGATGCATGAACAGCCCATGCTCAGCTAACCTAAGCTTGTCTCACAAAATCAAGGTTGCAACTGAATAGACCTGTGTCGAGGTTTAGCCGAGTTCATATGTATATGACATTTGGCAGTACTTCTAAGACGTAAGACTGAGCCTCCTAAAACCCCAGCCTGAGAAGCAAGTCAGCTGAGCTAAAAATTTCAGTACCACCTGGTGAACAGATTAAGAACCAGAAGATCCTAGGAGTGTTCCTGTGTGATATCAAAGCAATTAGGTGAGTGGTTTTGGAGAAATTCTTGTATGATTTAACCCCCCCCCCCCAAAAAAAAAAAAAGAACAGAACAAAAATCACGAGAAATCCAAAAATCACTGAAGTATAACCATTTGAACAAACTTAGTAGAGACCCATCCAAGGTACATTGCTGCCAAGTTTGAAGTGGATCTGGATGACGATTTCAGAGAAGAAGTTCAAAATGTGAATTAGTATTAGAATGTACATTAACTTGAATGGTAATCGATACAAAAGTAGCACTTGAATGCCCATTGACTTGCACGGTAATCGATAGAAAAGGTGCACTTGCCAATAGGTACCCAAATTGGAAAAATGGTTAAAAATCAGGAATCAATTGCAGTGCCACCTAGTGAGCAATTTTGTTTCATCCTTTCACAAGGAACATATCCATCTCCTCTCAGCTGAATCTGAGTGACCATTCTAGAGGAAAAGTTGAATATAGGAAAACAGAAAAAAATCATTAAAAAAACATTAAAAAAATTATAGCGCCATTTGGTGAGCACATAAAAAACTATGGGTCTCTAGGAGTGGTCCTGTATTATATCAAAGCAAGTCTGAAGTGAATCTGGCTGATGGCTTTGGAAAACAAGTCGAAAATGTAATTTTGAATGGACCGACGGACTCCAGACGACAGACGGCGGACAAATAAACATCCTAAAAGCGCAGCCTGACTAGTAGGTCAGCTGAGCTAAAAATTCCTCGACAGGAGTGCATTCCCCCCATTGGCTATGAAGAAGGGAACACATTTTTTACCAACACATTTTACAATGCTGGCCACATGCACACAATAACTCACCAATGTAAAAACTTTCATTTTCCTCCACAAATATAAGGCCAACTGGATAAAAGTTTTGATTATGGGCAAAGCAGGACATTTCCTATAATTCAAAACTAGGTGTGTATATATATATGTAAAAAAATTTTTTTTGGATTACACATTTTGGAACTGAGAGTTCTACAATCTTTGACTGTATCTCAGTATTGTGAACTGGCCCTGTGTACCTGGTGACCTTTTCACACCAGCAATGCATCAGTTACAGACACATATATAACATCACAACATGATCACATACAACATTAAGTACACAGGGACACAGGACAAAGTGACATTTATGCACTCACTTTAGAAACCAACTAGGTCTATGGGTGTGATTTTGTTTTGTGGGTGGTGGCAAGGGCAGGGGTGATAGGCCCTTTTTAACTTTGGGGAGGGAGAGAGACACAGAGAGAGAATGAATGTCCAGGAATACTTTACCCTTAAACCAAAATGCAATTACAGTAACTGTGGATTTTGTCTTTCAATACCATGCACTTTGATCAGAAACCATCTGACTTGACTGCAGTAACTGTTCTCTGCTTAATACATTGTAGTGGTAATCTGATGGCTTTGGCAACTACATTTGTGTGGCAATTAACCCTTAAAGCACTGTTTTAAGATGGAGTCAACAGCTTTCCTCAGGGCACTTTGAGCGCAATGTGTGCAAAGTGTCCTGAGGAAAGCTGTTGATTAAAGACTACTTTTTGCGTTAGCCTAGGCTTACTGGTACTTAAATGATAGGCATCTTCATGACAAATTTGAATCTTTTAACCATTATAAATTTAACGTAATGAGAAAACAACTATAGCAGTAATTAGCATTTTAAGGGTTAATGACGGACATTGTCTGAATTTTACAGTGGACTCCATATGGGCACAGCATGGGAAGATGGTCACGTACATCGTTTTCAATTTATTTCCATTGATCAAGTTTCTGACAAAAATTCAAAGACCAAATGACTTTTTATGACTGTCAAGGCCCTTGAGTTGCTGTTGTTTTTTACATTCAAAGTATCCATCATAATTTAAGAGGAGGCTGAGCTGTGACCTTTCATTTAAGTTCCACCACAACTACAGTGGCAGACACCATAGGACTGGTCACAACTTTCCTCACTATGCCGTAGGCATAATGTATCCTAAGTGTTCTTGGGAAAACAACAGACTCCACTAAATCTTGGCACTGAAACAAGCAACACACACAGGCACCATAGTGTGTATCTAGATGCTTCCTGCTGTGGATAGATTGTAGGATATGAAGGCCACAGTGGCTGGATACAGTGAAACCTAGCTTGAAAGACCACTTCCGGGGATGACCAAAGTGTGGTCTCTCAAGGCAGGTGGTCTTTTATAGGAGGTACAAATAACAAGAAAAGTACTGAGCAAAGTAAGTTGAAAAGTGGTCTTTCAATGCAGGTGGTCTCTCATTGGAGTGATCTTTCAAGACAGGGACCACTGTATCATCAAGCAGTCCTGACCTGCACTCCAAATCCCACATAATCACTTCTTGACCCGACCTGTGCCCCTATCAACAGCAGGAAATGTTCACTGCCCAAAAGAGGCATCAAGGCTCTCAAGTTTGACAGCATATCTCTGGGCATGACAGGAACTTGCAAGTACATGTAAATGTCTGATAGTTTGCAACAAATCAATCATTCCTATCAGAAGTTTACACGTGTAGGACTTGCAACTAAATGTACAGGTAAAAGACTGATATTTTCCAACAAATCAAACATTGCTATCAGAATTTTACACACACACACAAATACATATGTGTATGTATATATGTATATCAGTGTTAGAAATAAGGAAAACTTTTGTCCGATTAGCCTTGTTCCAATTCACATGCATGCATGTAAAATCTAGTTAAATGCACAGTGGCAATTAACTTGACTTGTGCATCATATTTTTATATTTTTCTTGTCTCAGGCAAGTGAAATGCCCTTCATTTCAAACAATGTATGTATGTATGTATGTATGTATGTATGTATGTATGTATGTATGTATGTATGTATGTATGTATGTATGTATGTATGTATGTATACCATCAAGTTCTCCTCTCACGTCTCCAACACAGAGATCAACTTTCTTGACACTCGTCAGAATTGACACACAACGTAAAGCGTATACCACCCTGTACGTCAAACCTACAGATACTCACACGTATCTGCATTACAGGTCAGCCCACCTCAAACATTCTAAGCTGGGCGGACCATACAGCCAGTTGCTCAGAATCAAACGAATCTGTAGTAAGACCGTTGATTATGAGGAGAATTCTAAGAAAATCCTCCAATATTATGAGCTTAGGGACTATCCCACTCAAATTCTGACTGATGCGAAAACAAAAGTGGACTCAATAAACAGGTCCACAATTTTGGCTCCCAAGCCAACCACCGAGACTGACCAAGAAAAGCTTTTCTTGATCACAACGTTCAACCCTCACTTCCACCTATCAAACAGATCATCCAAAGCCACTGGAGAACAATTGAGGCCTCGCCGCATGCAGAAGCCTTAATTGATAAGGAAGTGATAGTGGGTTTCAGAAGGGCAGACAGTTTGAAAGACATGCTGGTCCATTCCAGGATCAGATATCACACAGACACACAGCTGAATCCAGCTGTATCTGGAAAGAGACACAGTAACGAATGCAGTCGAGCTGACTGCAAATACTGTATCTGTCTGGACACTTCAGGCAGAGTAACCAGTACACAAACTGGGTGGACATACCATGTCCCCAAGGGAGGTTGAAAGTTCCAATCTAGTGTACCTACTTACCTGTGTCACATGCAACAAACAATATGCGGGGCAAACGATGTGCCCACTCAAAGACAGATTGCGCGAACACTTTCGTTACATCAGTAACAAAGTCATTGCACAGCCAC
This sequence comes from Hermodice carunculata, assembly GCA_964020975.1. Taxonomy (NCBI): domain Eukaryota; kingdom Metazoa; phylum Annelida; class Polychaeta; order Eunicida; family Amphinomidae; genus Hermodice; species Hermodice carunculata. Next base: position 17,412 of record CAXHWN010000965.1, on the reverse strand, counting down.
TGGGCAGACATTTTGCCCAAAATGACCACCATGGTCTCACTCTAAAAGTGCACATTTTAGAGTATATCCACACTCCCCCCTACCCCCCACCCCCCACCCCCACCCCCGTCTAGAACGGACCAGACAGTTGCGTCTAGACAGGGAAAGACAATGGATGCACCAATTGCGCTCCATTGAACCTTTCAGTCTCAACATCATGGGGAGATGAGCTCTCTTGCTCGGTCTAATGCTAAAATTTTATGTTCAGAGTTCATCCCTCCAGGAGGTTCTGCTTTGGGTAGCATATTACCTATGCAACCCATTGGGAAACCGCACACATGTACCCACACTGTGCTTTTGCACACAGTCCCAAGCTCCTGTGTTCAGGGCTTTGTGGTACGGTAGTACCACCACCTAGAAGTCTGATTAATCACACTTGCTGACCACCAGCATTGTTTCTACCGCAGTCTTTATTTTACTGGCCTGCTGGGATTCAAATTCTTTTGAATCTAATTCACCTTGACAATAACGTCTTGGTAGAACCGAGATTCTGTGTTACGCAATCACGATAACGTGTTTTACGTGACAACAGAAAGTTACCCCTCGGCATAAATATCAGACGTAACATTGGTTAGCCCACAGTTCCTGATGAGTTGCGAAACACAACGAAACCGGTCGAACTTCTTCTACTTCTAGCTATTGTGACCCTTGCTCGGTCCTTTCAAAATATGTATGTATGTATGTATGTATGTATGTATGTATGTATGTATGTATGTATGTATGTATATATATATATTTTTATATATATATTTAGTGGTACCTGTCTTAACAGACCACTTTTGGCAGGTCCCTGCTGCTATATTTTCCATGTATTGTACTTCTAATGAGTTGCCACTGTCTTGATAGGCCACTTTTGGACCTGCCCTTGGGGTGGCCTCTCAACACAGGGACCACTGAATTTGTATTATCCACCATGTACAGTGTTTGTGTTCTTTCTGAGTGGCTGACCTGTCTGGCACCCTGGATGTATACATGGCTTTCTCTGATGTGTATGTTCTGCATGAATTTTATATCTTTCTTACCAGTCCCTGCTTTAACAACTATATTTCATAAGACAACTCCTATTCACTTATTTTGCCAGTTTTTATTCAATTATAGTGATCCATTTCTCCAGGAGCTACTCCAATGAGATCAACTGCATGTGTAATCAAAATGTCCAAAGCCAATAGGTCTGAACATAAAGCCCTTCAGGTTTTTTCTCCAGTATTTTTTGCATTTTGAGACCACCTGAAATATGACAACACTAGAAACACTTATATACTAAAACAGCATTGAGTCACTTTTTATTTCACCTGTGCTTTTTCCTACCGAACATAGACCAAGACATGACACCTATAAAATGACGATTCTATGGTCAATACTATCAGAACTTCACTACGCCATAAGCTACAGCCTCTTTTCGTCATCACTGATTTGGTAAGACGGGGTAGTGCCACAAGATTCAGTCAAACTTGAAAAGGAAATTCATGAGCTGTATATTCACATGATGGGCGTGTCAGAAATAATTCAACTTGTCCAAGTATGGCAATCAGTCAAACCTTGCATAAATTAGAAATACCCAGAAACATTAATATAACAGTGGAATTACCAGTGATTACCTAAACATGTAGAAGAACATAGTCTAGCAGTCCTTTAGGACACATGGCCACTGATATATTTGGTCTTATACATGTAAATGAACTGAAAGACAAATAACCAGACTATGACCTGTGCCCAGCTGACCATTGATGAAGACTGAGTCTGAGTCCCAGTCACAATACTTTCATCTCTTTCACTGTTCAGTGCCAATCAAGTCTAAAGCAAACCTGTCTGGGTGACTTCAAAATGAGAACAGTTTGAAATGCTATATTTTGCCATGGTTCAACATGATCTAAATTTTGTGGACAAGCCTAATTTACATAAATTAAAATGCTAAAACTTTGGTTCTTGGTTCATTGGATGTGGTCATGTCACAAACTTATAAAATAAAAGTTTTAATGACATCACTGTCTATAATAGTTTCGAAGCTATTCAAAGATCTTAATTTTGTGCATTTATCTAATTTGCATAAATTAAAAGCCTACAACTTTGCTTTATGGTTCACTGGATGCAGTTACGTCAGAAACCTACAAATTGAAGTTGAAATGGTGCCTCTATGTACAATAGTTTTGAAGTTATTCAAGATTTAATTATGTGCATCTGCCTACTTTGCATAAATTAAAATCTTACTACTTTGGTTCATAAGATGCACTTATCACAACCTCTAAAGTAAAGTTGACAGTTGAAACGGCCCTTCTATCTATAATAGTTTTGAAGCTATTCAAGATTTTAATTTTGTGTATATACCTTATTTGCATTATAAATGAAAATTCTACAACTTTGGTTGATAGTTCATTAGATGCGACTTTGTCACAAACTTACAAATTTGAAGTTGGATTGACACCTCTATCTATAATAGTTTTGATGCTATTTAAGATTTCAGTTTTGCATATTCACCTAATTTGCATACATCAAAATCCTACAACTTTGGGTCAGGGTTCATTGCATGTGGCTTTGCCACAAACCTGTGAATCGAGGGAAGGATGGCATTTCTATCTTTAATAGTTTTGGAGATATTCAACGTTTAAATTGTTCAATGCCCCTAATTGGCATAATTTGAAATTTTACAGCTTTCACTTCCTGTCCATTATATTGGCAGGTATCACAAACCTATACTTGCACATTAAAATGTTTGGTAGTTTTTGCAATAATAGTGTCTGCGAAAAACTCCGGACAAATTTGATCATAAAGAAGAAAGGAAGAAAAAAAAGAATTCTTGGAAAAATAAAATCTCTGGGTTGGCACCCAGACATAAACAAATGATATCGGTAGGCAGTAGTAGCAGGGCAGAAGGGCTCTAGGGAGAACCCTGCACTACTGATCCCCGATTCTATGATCTGGCGACTGCAAGGGGGGGGGGGGGGGAGGGTCAAGTACTAGGGCAGCCTCCGGTGGCCCTGGTTGTGTAGTGCAGCATGACCTGAGCATGCATTGTGTGCTGTGTATCATGTAGTTGTTGTTGACACCTTCCCCCTGAACAGCCCATAGTTGAAACCAGATGGTAGAGGTGTATTGTCCTAGCAGCATCTGTTCAGATGACCACAGGACTGGGAACAGTGCAAACGTGTTTTCTTGGAACCACCAAGTTGTCTGCCCTATCATACTTCATAGAGTAATAGAGATGGCAATTAGCATTGTGCTGTGGATTAGTTAGCTGCAGCTCATGGCATAAGGTATAAGCTTTATTGTACATAAACTGATACATGGTCAGTATGGTACAGCATACAAATAATTAGCCCCAAGGGACCTCCCCACGCTCAGTAACTTGTACGCTTGTGGTTAAACTTACAGTTACACTGTAAGTTACAGAGCATGGGGAGGTCCCTTGCCATAATAAACACATGGTTTCACAATGGACCGAGAAAAATGTTAACAGACTGCTTATTTACCACAGAGCCCAGCAGTTGGGGCTCACCGTAGCCCCGAGGGACCCCCCCCCCCTCGCTCTGTTGGCTTAAAGGAGCGGGGGAGGGGGGGGGGGAGGATGGTGGATCGATCCCTCGGCTCGGGGCTAGCTTGTAGGAGTCACCGGAGGCCGCCGTGGTGCTCGGTCGGCCTGAATCACGCTGCGACTGCATGTTCTGCCACAACCATATCCAACCACTCACCTTCCACGTCCCAAGGCCAACAATTGGCATGTTGGCATTGTTCCCCAGTTGGACATTTGTGAAATTTGTAGCCATCCTGTTTACGTGCAGTGATACTGCGGTCAATTACTTTTGTCTGTTGTACCCGGTTGGTTGTTCTCTTGTACAAAACATGCACGGATGTGGCACTATGATAATACTGGTGTTGCCCTCTAGGGGTAAACAAGGGCAGCGCAAAGCTTGCTGGGGAGCAGTTCATAATTCCATGCACAGGCAACCAGCACGGCAGCAGCATGGCTGTCATTATACTCTGGTCGATACGAACTCATTCATACTGACCGCCAACGTCACTGTCCACCAAAAATACTGATTAGTATTAATCAGCATTTTCGGTGGACAGCGACTTTCGCGGTCAGTATGAATCGGTTCGTTTCGACCAGAGTATAAGGACAACCATTCTGTTGGCTGACCCTGTGATTCAATGGAGTGGTGGTGTGCCTGGACCACGTGCATTAAACATCAGTCCACGTGGGCTCAAATGGGAGGTATAGGCCTATTCATATTTACTGCATACCTGCTTTGGTCCCCTCAGTTGCTAAGTAATGGAACTATGCCTCCGCCATGATGAGGGCGCTTGCACCAGGTATGTTACATGACTATCCAGAAATAGCACTTTTTCTACCAAACAAATGCATTTTTTTGCATATGTTTACCATCGTTCGTTGCATTTAACTCTGACAGAATCATGAAATTTCTGTAGTTCTATCACAGTTTCGTACAAGTAATTCCATGACAAAGGTTTCTTTTTTTTTTCAATCTACCGTACGCAGAAAAAACGCCAATGACAACAGTGTCAGTAGCAGTACTGCCCTATCAGTATCTATTTGAGCCATTCTCTGAAAAGTGTGAAAAAATATGTCCAGAGAACCCAACGTTAAAGTCACAGTCAAATGACAAATCTCACTTTCCTAAAAGAAGTATATTGATGTCCTCTAAGCCCGAGAAAAAAAAAACATTTTTTTCTATTTGGAAGTATGTGAGTAAATACACACTGCTTAAGGACAGGTAAGACACCAAAATCCTTTGCATGGCCGATTTTGATATTTTAACGGTTTTTACAAGATGAATGTCCTTTTTATTAGTTGTAAAAATTTCAAGCTTTTAACTAAAGCAGAAATACGAGAAAAACACCAAAAAACACACAGGCATGTGGACATCCAAACATCCATGTGTCATTCTTTTGGTTTTCAGTCGCCAAACGGAACAATGCCACCCGTCAATCATACTTAACAGCCTGTCACGTGGCTGCAGGTAGCAACGGCTCATGGTAAAAGGAGAGTGGTATCAGGGCGGCAATGCGAAATCAGGCAGCATGCCGAAAGTATGTTTGTGGGCACGGAAAAGATGCAAACTTGCTAACATATCATAGCCTTAGTGGTTTAGTTTATAGTTATCTTGCTTGTTTTGCGTTCTAATAAAGGGCGACTTTAAATGTTCAAGAGGAGCGGGAATAGTCAGACGATGTCCCTTCAAACATCAAAGGCTGTGCCGCGATGGATTACCCCGGTGGTCCTTCATACCAAAGACAGGCGGGGGGAAACTGGCACCTTAATCAACAATACCCACGTACATAATAATATTTTATCGAAACCCAGGGATAAGGGAAATAAAAGTACAAATAAACACATCGAAATAAGCATAAACGTGAACAGCAGAGAAAACACACAAAATAGCGTTACAAATCTCAGGTTGGAAAGAGAAATGCAACTCATCGGTAACTACAAAATAATGACAAGATAACTATTAAGAAAAGTGTACAGACAAGTCCAACAAGCTAACTACATAAAGTATAGATATATGAGCAAATACAATAAAATACTATCCCTAAAAACGGGATGAAGAGGTAGGGGGCGGAAGACCAAACCCGCCATCCCTGCACTGACCATGAGCTGGCCGTACGACGCCCCACCGAAGCAAGGCAACACAACTTGCGTTGCTAGGCTTGAGGTCACGGGGCCCGAAGGGCTGCCTCCATGACGTCACACTTTGAAACCAGACTGTCGCTGTCGCCGTTTGACAGATCGCTGAATAACGTTTTCCGTACTTCATAGGCTCTTTTATTCATGTGATTGGCCAAGAATTGATTGACAACATCCCCAAAATGTTTAGGGACGATGTTTACTACTTTTTGTACAAATATCAGCTCAACTGGAGCAAATGGTATTGTTTAAGAGGCGAATGATCAACATGAAAGGCCTCTGAAGCTTGTTTTCTCAGAAAGAATAATAGGACGAGAACCCCACCTAAGAATGGTTATTCCAAGAAAACGGCTGGGCGAAATTTAATCCGGTTAACGGCTTTTGATTCTGTAATGTCTGAACTGCAAAATGGATTCAGCGATTTTCTAAATTTTGCTTCGTTCTTTTTCTATGAAATGAAGAAAATGAACATCCTGAAAATCAAAGGGAAAATTGAAACGTCAAACTTTGAGGATGGATAACAGAAAAACGAATTCAAACATGATAAATCACAGGATCGTTTTTTATTGCCAATATGTCAGGATTAAGATGCAAGTGTAATTATGATTTTATCACAAATAATAGTGACTTATATCGACATTTATGGGGTGGATGCTTTTAGGTCAACTTTCAATTGTATATTCAACAATTAACATCACAGACACCCAAACACGGGACATATAAATTCTTTGGAATATGACGAGTACACACATATATGATATGTTATCCTAACGCAAATACATTTTGAGCTAGGATTGACTAAAGTGGGATTTATTTTTGGTGTCTTACCTGTCCTTAAAAGTCCAAATTGCCACCACCCTAACGCATGCAGACTTAAATTTGTTAATTTTCAGTCATATCTAAAAAACATGAACAAGGGTACCATTTCCTCGAGCCTACTAATTCCTGTACAAACATGCATAAATAAAATTAAAAAACAAACAAACAAACAAAAAACAATAGTATGGTTAATGCAAATGATCGAATTCTATAATTTTCCACTGAAACCTAAATTACCCACAAGTCTGATGTCAACACCATAACACGTTAAGTTTGCAGCCTTACAACTACTTTGGCTGTAATAAATAGAGTTGATATTTGCAGTTTGAAAGTATTGTTATCCATACATATATGTGATCAATCAGTAGTTCTTAGTTTTTATGGTCCATTTAATTCTTGCACATATGACAAGGTATAATTACTAACTGTAAATAATTTATCGGGACAGGTTTAAATTACTATGGTTATCATGAGAAAATAAACGTGTTGTGAGACATAGTCTCAGTGGCAAAGTTTCTTATTTCCTGTACAACTGAGTACTGATACGTCGTTTGGAATTTTTCTGAAGACAAATTTCAAGACAGCAAAGGAATATGTCAGCACGGAACTGGCAACACCGTAACGTTTGTATCGCTTATTTAGGGATAAATAGATGGTTGTTCATACAGATACTGTGAAATTAATATTTCGTATTAAAAAGATAAACTATGAATGCAATTTTCAAATAAGAAATATCTGGCATGTATATCAGGTTAAGACAGCAAAATAAATTATATAAACAAGTGTTATGGTGTTGACAAATCACGTTACGGTGTTGATTTCAAATTTGAAAGATTCAAGTGACATAACAATGACACTTAGTTACCTCTATTATTTTCATAAGTTGGTTTATTCAAGCATTTGAAGACATTAAAGTTTGATGTCAACACCGTAACACTAATTTAATTTGCATATGCTAAACTTAATTGTTCTTGTATTTTTGCGCTGTGTAGAAATACTTGTTTTCTTATTGGTCAATACTATAATGAATGAAAACACATCGATTCTTTTACATTTGCAACATTAATTTTTAAAATAACCACTATATATGGAATAATATGCCCCTCCCCCCCACAACAATAAGTAAGAAGTACCAAATAATTGGGTTGTAAATGTCTCCATGCTCTAAACATGAAGCAATCTGTGAGTTTATGTATATGAAGGAGCAGAACTTTAAGAAATATACAATCAGGTGAAAATAGCAGAGAATTTTATTGTTACTAGGCTCAACGAAATTGCGTTACGGTATTGGCATTATATGAGTAAAACACGCTTATTATTCTGCTTCTGTCTGTTTTTGTACGCTGTGGAACAAACGCTGCCCCGAATATGTTTGCAATGCTGAGATGTACAAACTTGATAAAATGTTAGGTAATAATGTTAATATCCGCTTTTGTTTGTTTGTTTGTTTGTTTGTTTGTTTGTTTGTTTTTTTTTTTGTTTTGTTTGTTTTTGTTTTGTGGTTTTTTTTTTGTTTGTCTTTGTTTTTTTGTTTTTCTGTTTTCTGTTTGTTTGTTTGTTTTGTTTTGTTTTTTCATTTTTTTTCATATATCAACCTATCAAATTGCAAGTTATCAAAGAAAGCCTCATTTATAACACCTTGTCTCTTCTAAATGCATCTTTAATTAATGTCTGTAGAGGAAACCTCTAACTTCACTATACAAGGTATAAGTAACCTGAACATTGTTTCGCGAGGGAGTCACTTGCTGAAGAAGCGATGGAATTCCTTTTTTAAAGAAAGAAAAATCGTGATTCTGTTACAGAATTAAACGCAGAAAAGTAAATCAGTCACGAAATGACATACCGCTAAACATGTAACAAAAGGCTGTGCATAATAGTAAATTTGATTCATTGTGAGCAATTCATATGCACATCTTTGGTTTAAAACATTAACTTAGAAAATTACATCAATATTTGTTGTATGTCATCATACAATAATTGGGGGAAAAAAATGGTTACCCAGTACAAACATGAACTGAAAACCTTAGGTGTCCGAGTTTATCCATAATGCCCCTACTTTTTGCAAACTGTGCTGCTGTAGCTCTGGAATAACACCCCTTTTTGTGTGTAGCCTGTATATGTTTCTGGTTTAACCATGTTTACATTTAAAATCGAGTCAGACTTGTAATTTGGTCACGATGGAATTTCTGTCCTGCAAATTTCAGAAAAAACGGTCATGGTATTTAAACTCTACTACAGGAATAACACTCTTGCTCAAAAGTCACTGGTCCAATGCCATTATCTTGTAAAAATTCAGGAACACCTGTAAATTTTTGCAATGCAAGCCCACGTGTCCAGCTGAATTTTGAGTAATTAAGCAAACCTAGATTACTTGGGCCAGTAAAATTTAGTCTTGGACCAGCAAAACTTGTCAGTTTGCTGGCCTAAATGTCCAGTTAGGAGGAAAAAAAAAGAAATTCAGAAAGACTTGAATAAAAGGAGCAATGTTGAGTCGATATAAATATAAGCAAACAGATGCACACGTACGTTCATCGAGAGCCTACTCCCATCCACAACTTACCCCAAAGGACGTATGCTATGTGCTGGGCTTCGGCACTTACACCAAAAGACGATGAAATTCATATTGTATAAAAGTGAAAACTATAAAGTGTAAATGTATGTAAAAAATAACATAGAGATCTCAGTCTTATAGTGATTCGGTCAATATCAAACGTAGGAAATAAAAGGTACCAGTAACAGGCCTAATTAAAGTCGCATTGCGAAATACTTATCGCCTAAGTTTTATGCAACACAGGCCTATATTTACCTGATCCCGCTTTATAAAGATCTGACTTTCCAATAAAGATATCACTTGCTTCACATTTTGTACCATTAGAACTTCTCAGGAAATGCGCGTCACTGGCAGTATCACACAGTAGTGCCAGAATTTACATCAAAATAAACAGAACATGCTTGGTAGAGCGCTTGTTTAGAGGTGAAAAATGACAAAGAATTCAACATGCCTTGCCTTTTTATGCATGTCAGACCTATTTTAGTCATTAATAGATGTGCTCTTTAGGCAGCCGAATATATATAATGTTGTTTATGACCACAGGGGCAGGCAGCAGGAAAAAAAAATGCTCAGACTCAGATTTTGGGGCGTCCTGTGACTTAGCATTGTTGGCCTCCTGTGGCAGCGGAGCCGAGTTGCCGAAGCTGAGCATTTTTTTCTGCTACCTGCCCCTGTGTTTATGATGCAGATTGTTTCCGGTTCGTTTTAAACGAACCTATAAACGAATCTCTCCGAAAGTCTGCTTTTAAAGTGTTGAAAACACCACAAAAAAAAAAAAAAAAAAAAGAAGAAGAAGAAGAAGAAGAAGAAGAAGCGCAATATTGTACCTATATTGTACCTACTTACATCATGGAAACAGTAACAAATGAGAAATAATGTGATCTCGACTATAGTGTCAGCAAATTATCCAATAACAGTGTTCAATTCCGCTGTTCACTTGAAGGCAGCACATATAGTCGCTACATACTTCCGTCTGGGCTTATATCATAGATTAATGTCATGATGTAGACCTGATCATCATCTCCATCAACGGTCGGTGATATCATAATGGTATTACATCACTTCCATCCAGGTTGTCATTGTGACTGTAACATACCGGCATATGTTATCATCATTTTCTGCCCAGGCTGTGGTGTCTTGGTGCCACATCACGAGCATTCAATGATTCATGGCGTCGACATCACGGTTTTAAGGCCTATTTATGATATTTAATTTAACATTCCTATACGTGCATGGGCCCAGGGGCCTACGTTTGTGCGGAAAGCATCCAGGTGTAGGCCTACACCCAAATTACTGACACTGTAATCCATAGCCTAGGCCTATATGAAATAAAGTTTGCAAATATTATTCACGTCATGGTCACGACTCACGTGAAACATCACTTCCAGTCCACCCCGGCCGATGTCAAACTTGGCTAACCGATTCCTGGCACTGATGAGAGGAAGTTTTGCAGGACCGTACGATTAGACAAATGGTGAACGGTGTTCACTTCCAATTCAAGGCTCAAGGTTGCGTCATGGTCTAACATCACTTCGTGCTGGGAAAAGACTGACGCTACTTATATAATGGCTGGTCATCAGTTCAGGCCATGCTAACATCACCTTTTATATTTCACTGCAGGTCATTGTGTGGCAACCAACAGGAAAGATCTAGTTCTGCATTCATGTGCGTGGAAGGTGAAAGCTAAAGTCAACCGGTATTCCACTTTCAAAGACATCTTTCATATGGCCCTTATAGTCCTACAATAGGCCTAGAGCTGTTCGCATGTTATGGTATCCAGAAAAACATAATAATGACAGTAAAACCACGAAAATGATTAAAAACACATATTATAATCAGGATTAGTGCCGACATGATGGTGGACACATAGGCCTGAGTTGTAAGGAGGTGATATCAAGCGACAAGCGTACATGTAAGCACTAATTGAAACCACGCAGACTGTTCCCATATATAGCACAAATATATGAAATAATTTATGCCGTACAGGCATTTATCAATAGATTTATAAGGCTACATACCGACCTTTCTATTGCTTCTTAACTATCAATATGACGGTAAATTAAAGCATTTGAATTGGACACACAATACAGTGAAAGTTCTATGAAGGCCCCTACAACAAAAGTTGGTCGACACAAGAGTAGTTTTCTTTATGAGCCTTGACAAACGAAGAGGTTTTAATTACATTCTGGTACAATTGTATTCTTGCTAGGTTTTATTGTGCCAGTTGACTATTACTTCAAGATAGTGAGATTGCCTGAACATTTATGTCACGTTTTCCTAGTTATTGAAATGCAATTTGTATCAATTGTCCTGGATATTAGTTCGGATGAAATCTTTAGCGTTCTGGTGAAAATTGTATTATTTTGGAATCTTCCACCTTTCGTCTGTCTGCTTCCTGCTCTTTTAGTCAATCAGTGGACCAGCGTTCGCTCATTCTGTCTGTCTGTCTGTCTGTCTGTCTGTGCATGTGTGTATTGATGGGTGGATGAGCAATATGCTACAACGACTTGAAAGTGTCCGTTTTGTTACAGAGGTGTACCGTGTAGGGTACTGACGTTGTGTGGGGCGACGGAGTACACATTTGGCACTTTTCAGGAGACTGGTGAAGGATGTTCGTATAGGCCTAACGGAAAACACATGTGGCTAAATTTTGTTCGATAGATACTATTAAACTGAATTTGAAGCAACATCAGAATTTGGACTTAGAAAGAAGCAAAAATTTTTCCCGACTTAGGTACCGATAACGGAGTTGTAGGCCTAATTTGGGGAATGGCGACAGAGTGATGATACAACTGATGATTGGCCTATTTATTCGTAATATTTTGAAGAGGGTCCATGGATTGCACAAAAGGCAAGCAGTCTTTTCTAGCATTAAATTTAAAGTGGGTGAGAACTAGAGAGACTATAATCACAACAAGAAAATATTGTTTTTCTTATTTTTGACTTTTAGTGCGTCCAAAACAATATAATAAAGTTATAGTTCAAAAGTGTACCATAAATTACCCTTCATATCATTAGAACATAAACTTTACCTGTGACAGAAGGTGATTGCTTTTGGCTGTTGTGTGAGTGTAGGCCTAATACTAGGCTATTGACTACATTGTTGAGCAACACGAAGCACATAAAAGTGCTGTAAATGGTTGTTTTTGATAAAAGTAACGTTAACGGAGTGGAAGTAATCGTACTTAACCGAAAATAGCTCCACTTCGTTACTTTTCTGATTATTTTTCAACCCCTACCCATTAAGAGGTTAAAAATTGTATATGCTTGCTTGCAGGTAAAAAAGCTCACACGTGAAACCCTTAACTTGCTCCAATAGTAGAAGTCTGTTTGTCTGTATATATTTCACTCTCATGGATACCCCTGTACTTTGTCAATAGGCAATTTCGTATGATCCCTGGCCTGTTCTCCCCAATCTTGATGTACAAGAGGGTTCATTAAAAGGAAGTGAAAGTTGCAACATAAATAAGGTTTAAATCAAAATATCAACACAAAAATTTCAGAAACATTAATAATTGCCAAAGTCATGACACTAAATGTGACACAGGCCCGGAAGCAAACGCCGACGCACGTGCGTTTGTCAGACTCAGACTCAGACTCAGAAAACCTTTATTTGACCATTGTTCTGTGCAGCATACACATTTGTAACATATCCTGGTCAAGAGACACCCATTAATGCCATGAAACGACCGCTATCATGAGAGCCACCTTAATACCCAAATTGATTTACAATACATTTTTTATTGAGATGAAAAGTAGGTTTCTATTGCTCTGTAAGTAGTAAAAAAATACAAACATTTAATGCAATTTTTTACCATGATTATTGCATGTATGATGATTAGGAAATGAAGGATTGTTAAGGGCCTTACAAATTAGGATCGAGTATTACAGATATAACAGTTAGGAATAGAACACGTAGCAACATATTTACTCATATAGTATTTCCTCGCATTTAAGGCAAAGTGGTGTTTACTGTGAGTATCAACTTTGTTGATTATATTGACAGGAGTACCATTTAAGGTTTTGATAATCGTATGTCTCAGGCATTTTTCAGTGCTGACAAGATTAGTTCTTTCTTTAAAAGTAGCAATTCTGTTTCTCGTATTATGATTATGGACATTAGATACTAGTCTTATATTAATTGATTTAAAATACAGTAAAACCTCTCTAACCGAACACCGCTCTATACTGATTACCATTTCTCGGTCCCAAATATATACTTCCAATGTAAGCAAACCTCCCTATACCAAACACCTCACTATACCGAACACTTTTTCCGGTCCCAAGGGTGTTCGGTATCGGGAGGCTTTACTGTACTCTGGTAATTGGTTGTTAATATACTTCAAGTAGAACTTCAGTTGCTAATGGAGAAAATATCATCTATTTTAAGTATGTTCAGTTCTTTACAGATTGCCCATCAATACATCCATATGCCTATCCATCAGTGCAAATTCCAAAAGTGGACAAATAACAATTTATCATAATACTCTGTATTTAGCACGGGATAATCATGTGCAGATCTTTGTGTAACGTTAATTATTGAAATGAAAATTTTGCTGCGGTTGGCTGTGGTATTGATTGCACAGAAACCTCGTTTAGGCTGCAGTGCCTCTGAGTTTAATGTTCTTGGATAAAGGGCATTGCGACTGTATCATTGTATTTGCATATGTGTGTCAGAAATTGTCTGATAAAAGAAGATCTATTTGCTTAGCATTTATATTGCACTCACTTAATGGGAAGTTAACAATGACAATTTTCTTTCAATGAATCTGTTTCCCCTGTCTAGGGTGTAGGGCAGATTAGATGACATTATGTTGGTTTGTAAACTGAGTGTATTGTCAATGCCTGGGCAAATGTACAATGATAGGGATGAAACACTTAGAGCTAATGAACGTACATTAAATCAAAAAGGTATGTCAATATAATTTGTGTTCACATCAAATATAGACATAAGAGGCTAATAAATGAAAAATACAAATATGAACAATTCACAATCTCACATTGAAAGCTTGTGTAGCATGCATGCAAATGATATTCCGGTATTAATATTTAATTCATTCAATACTGAATGGATAATGATACTTTTTAAAAGTGTTGCATATATATGAAACAAAATCTAATCATCTTGCGATAATGATATTAGAAGCTCAATGAAAAACAGAATTTTCCAGAATTCTCACCTCACGATTTTGCACTATTAACCTTGTTTAGTGTTTTTCAATAAGCAGTGAAATAGTTTCTAAGATTACACTATGAATTTGAACCTTAATTTCATTAATACACCATCGAATAAACTCAATAATTCATATAGGACGATTTGAGTTACTGCCATGTAAATACAGAAGGCATTTCTAAAAAAGTAATAATAATACGTCCTCAGATTGTCATACAGTGAAAGTTGATGCCTAGTCGTCTTGTTTATTAAGTATATTATTCCGTTTTCATATGAATATTACATGGCATATCACACAACATTATTTCTTATCTCCGTTTCATCATGGACTCTGTCCAGAGCTCTTGAATCAGATTACCAGACTTGTAAATAGCAATTATATATCCTCTGTTGAAATATATGGCGACCGTCTCTGTGTTCAATGCGTGCATGCAGCCGGGCTGCTGACGTATTATTACACACACATGTAGCTGTTATGGCTTGCAATAATGGTTGTGTTCGAAGCAGACACATATTATTATTATTATTATTATTATTATTATTATTATTATTATTATTATTATTATTATTATTATTATTATTATTATTGTTATTATTATTATTATTATTATCATTATTATTATCATTATCATCATCACCATTATCATCATTATTATCATCATCATCATCATCATTATCATTATCATTATCATTATCATTATTATTATTATTATTATTATTATTATTATTATTATTATTATTATTATTATTATTATTATTATTATTAGAAATGCACCTCTTTACACCGAAGGCACCAACAGGGCGGGATTTACCGGCCGTGCGTCCACATAAATATAATAGAAGTTCATAATTGTCATTTATGTACATGTATAGGCCTATAGAAATCTTCCTTGTTACCAGGACGGTACATTCATGGGGGCATTCATAAAGTCACGTGGGAGAGATCGAATTATTTTTGTTATAACAGCACTAGTTTAGCAATTCGCTAATGTAGGACCATGCTTTTTAGCAAAACAGTCAAACAATTTTGTTGTAAATGTTGGAATGTTTTACTTGCCAGCAAGAAAGTGCCCCGCCAAAATACTGGAAATTAGCCACTTATTGGCAAAAACTAAAAAATCATAAGCACTTCTCCATTACGCTTCTAATATTATGCACCAAATTTACATTTATTATCCGTATCATAGTATTTACACCATGTCATTTTTGTTGTTTTTTTTAATCAAAGAACAGTATGTCAGACGGGACAGTCACCAAGTGGCTCATTCATATAGTGCCAAGCATCAAACGCGTTTTTTTCCACACTCATAAATGTGCTTACCAAGAAACCGTCATAATGACTGAGTGAGGAGACAAAAGCGATGCCACACACGTCCATACTGTTGCTTTAGATGGTCCGTTTCACACACACAGACACAGACACAGACACACACACACACACACACACACACACACACACACACACACACACCAGAGTATATATATATATATATATATATATATATATGTATATACATATATATATTTAAATATATACATATATATTTATATATACAGAGAAATATTGGAGGCTTAGCAGGCTACAGTTCCAAGGTAAAATCCAAGGTAAACTTAGTTCAAACAAGAAAAACATGATTTGCTGCACATATAGTAAATCAGCATGTGTGTCTTCAAAGCGTATGGGTATGACAATGTACAATGTACACATATATTTATATACCCGCTATACAGAGAAATATTGGCGGCTTAGTAGGCTACCATTCCAAGGTAAAATTAGTTCAAACTTTGAAAAAAAAATGATTTGCTGCATAGCAAATCAGCATGTGCGTTTTCAAATCTTATTAGTATGACAATGTACAATTGGTAATATATATATATATATATATTTATACAGTGACACAGTATATTATTGGTGCAAAAATGTGCAATGGGTACTTCAATTACAACAGTATATGATCTGTACGACAATGTTACAACAGTGTACAATGGATACTTCAGTACTACAATTTATGATCGGTATGACACTGTTACGACAGTGTGCGATAAGTAGTTCAGTACTACAGTGTATAACGGACATAACCAATTGGCGTAATCAACTGGTTTCAGGAACAATGTTGGTAAGCCAAACTTGACACAAAGCAGCCCCAGTGTAACAAGCTCCAAGCCTTATTTCAATGCTCTCAACTTATCTATTGGATGATGGAAAATACTTTTTCAAATTGCCTGAAAGTACTCTAACTCAACTTGAGTTCAATTTTACCACATAAACCTCTGTGCAATCCCAGCCATAAGTCTTACACAGCCCAGCCAATCTTGTGTTCAAGCCTCTCTGGTATATGTGATGCAGGCACAACCTGCCAGTGTGCGTACAAAAGTCATGCAACTTTCACACATACTAATTGGCAACATCTCAAAATAGAGCTCTGTCACAACTGAGGCACCGAGTGAGGAGGGAGACGAAGGGGTCGCCCCACGTAAAATTTTACCAGTGGTTGTGCACATGTAAATGAAGCTCCTTCGTGGATTTCACTTGTTACAATTCCTTCCAGTTAAAAACAACATATTACTCAAGGCCACACTGCATCTTCCACCACACCCATACCGTATGGTTCCACCTTCACCAACATGCCTGGTCTGTTGCTGGACAACTGGTCTTGTCCCAATCTGAGACTATAAATTCCTAGTCTCAGCCCAATTCAGATCCAATGCATGTATACATACATACAGAAACTGAATTTGCTCCATTTCACTTCATTTAACTGGATCAATCAGCTACACAGTCATGGAAGATACAAATGGAAGTTTATCGCAGGTCTAACTTTTATATTTTTTGATGACAGGTCAACCAGCAGACTCTTTTGTATTTTTAATTTCTCTCACCAGGTGTTACCACCTATCAGGGAGCTGGACAAATATGTTGGTGTGCATACTTTTTAAGATATTAAAGGTTTGAAATTCCAAATGCCCTTAATTTACATAATTTAAATTTGTGAAGCCTTTGTTACCAATTCATCAGATGCGCACTAATACATAACATAGTAGAAGTTGTAATGACATCTCTATTATAGCTTTGAAGTTATTCAAGATTTAAAATTCCCAATGGTGCTACTTAGCATAATTAAATTTGCTACAACCTTTGTTTTTAATTCATTAGGTGGACAACGTTCAACAACCCCCTAGTAGAAG